>JAWDJD010000001.1:11462500-11727500 GCA_035047305.1 Bradypodion pumilum | reverse complement strand
AGTTCACGACCCAGGTATCAAATGATGAATTGAACACCCGTCACTGTCCCAGCTCTTGGGGACATGAAAGGAGCCTCATTTGGGTGTCCCCTGAGTGGAGTTTCTCCAGCAAAAAAACAACAGAATAATTTCTGACATGAAATCATTATTATTACTAATGTTAATGCAAAAGTAAATACACAGAATATGACCTGTTACTAGGCCTTGAGAACAAATCTGTGGAACACTACAGTAACATACATATATATTATATTCTCAAAATATACTCAAGGAGTACATATTTCAGTTTTACTAAAATCTCTATTTTTAAATCTCTCCCGTCTGCCAGCTACAGGTTGAATATGGACAGTGTGATACCTCACTGTGCATAGGTGGGGGAGGAACCCTGTTGTTGCTCTAAAACAAAGTGGAGGGGCCCAGCCACCTGCCAGCCACACCGTTCGACTCTGGCAGTGAGGTGTCACACTATACATGGGGGGGGCAGCAGAGCCCCACCATAGTTAAACAATGTGGGGGCCTGGCCACCTGCCTATCTGCTGTGTCTGAAGCCCTGCTCTGGGCAGACCTGGCAGAGCACGTTGAGGGCATAAGGCTGTCATCAGGGCTCCCAGTGCCACCCACCCTGGTTTGGGCCTGGTACCGGTCTGCGACCTAGTGGTTGGGGACCCCTGCTTTACACCTTATAAAACCCAGTGGGAAGATTCACCATAACTCAGAATTGATTTGACATCCCACAATGATGACTGAACTACTCTCCTTGTAGGATTCTATTAAATTTGGCCTACACACATGAAAGAGAATTCTAGTTCAGTTCTTTAAAAGGAATTTTTAAAAATGTACACTTTCCCCTCTTTGGAATGGAAAGAACCTGAGGGTTAACTTGTAGCAGCAAACAAAAATGATAGATATCTATAGCTTTCCCTTTCTTCATCAATTGAAACTGTGGCTATGGAAAACTGCTCACAGTTCTAGTTTTGAATGGCTATAAACGGGAAAATGGAGACACAATTTGTCTTCCTTGGAATTAAAGCTTCAGGGTTTAGCACTTACAACAGTGTGTGTATGGGGTGGGGTAATACTTTCCCTGCCCCTCTGCAGAAGCACAAAGGAAATGTTTAATTCAAGCTTATTGGATGTTTACCTTTGGTGCCTGCAAACCTCCCTTATACACCACTCCCAGCATCTGTGGTGGCTCAGTGGTTAAGATGTTGAACTTGATGACTGGAAGGTCAGCAGGTCAGGAGTTCAAGACACAAGTGCTGCATGATAGAGTGAGCTTCCATTTATGTCCCAGTTCCTGCCAACCTAGCAATTTGAAAACAAGATTTTGCAAGTAGATAAATAGGGACCACTTTGGTGGGAAGATAAATAGCATTCCATGCACTCCATTGTCTAGTCATGCCTGCCACATGTCCATGGAAATATCTACAGATAGAGACAGTGCCCTCTTTGACTAGAAACAGAGATGAGCACTGAACCCTAGAGTTGGATATGACTAGCTTTCAAGGAAGAGCAACCTTTACCTCTACCTTACAGCATCCATAGACACTGGGAATTTCTGGGGGTTGGGGGGAGTAGAACCCCCAACAGGGATTCAAGAAGAAGTGCATCTGTAGAAAGTGGACAAATGGAGCCCGGAGCAATTCCTTAGAGCACAAAAGAGTGGGCTAATTGCCAATTTGGACATGCTCCCAGTTGAGTCATTTTAGCTTTTAATGACAGTTCAGGCTTGGTTTTATCTATAACTCGCTTATTAAGTCTTTCTGGCCAATAAGGTGGTGGTGGAAAAATTGCTTGATTCCTTCAGTTTGACACTTTCCTTCTTCAAGATTTAACTCTGGTCCATTAGTCACAGAAACAAACAGCTCCATTTCTGTATTATTCACACTATCATATAGCATATTCCAGGTCATACGTATTGTGCAACTTGTTTAATAATTCTTTTATTCTTTAACAAATCCCCATTAATCTCTGACCAGGATGAGCAATAATAGGTTACTTAGTCATCATATATAAAAATCAGAATCAAGTCTCTTTAATGGCCTCCATTAATTACACGTCTGCAGAAGAGAATGGGAGGGTGGGTGGAAGAGGAAAGTACATCTCTTAAGCACAGTATCTTGTCATTTGTCAAGAGTCTCATTTCTGAAATTAAAGCAATGGTAAAACCTGCCAAATTGAGCAGGGCTAAAAAAATATTAAAAGGATAGGATAAGAGATAGGGTTCTGTGTCTTATTAACTTGCAAAGTTTTGATTTCCTGCTTAACTGATGTTGTGCTTTGTAAAAAAATCTCCAACTCTCTGGTTTTTTAAAATTGTGTCACCATGGAAGTAATTTTTTTCCATGCACAGCAACCAAAATGTTGTGTTTTTTTCAGGTAGGTGAGATGTTCAAGATGTGGTTTACCATTGTTAACCTCCCCAGGGAGTTTTCATTGTAAAGTAAGGATCTGAACCCGAGTTTAATATTATATCCATTATATCATACCATCTGTTTTGGGAACTGTAGGTGGTACACATTGTAGGATCCAAATTCCTGGTTTGGTGAAAGGCTGTGCATGAGTAGCCAATCTTTTGTCGAACATCTCAGGAGGTGTGTGTAGGAGTCCAATTCATGTAAAGATCTCTATTCAGCCTCATTAGCAACAGTTTATAGCCCCAGATAAACAAAGGAAGAGTTTAAAAAGGTCTGACGAAGTCCAGCTTCATTAGACAGAGTGTGAGGAGGGAACAGAGATAGAGAAATAGAGAGGAAACAGACACACACTGCAGTCTTGGCTGAACAAAGGAATCATAATGGTGTCTCTTTATTCCAACAGAGTATATCAGAAACAAAACTTAAGGCACATAGCCAATCAGAAAGCCAGAGCCAAATAAGGAGAAACAAGGAGAATCTCACTATTCTACGCATGCCCAAAATCCAGCGTTGTCTCTCATGCAGACAAAGAGGCCTTTGTTTACAAAATGTGAAGGCGACAGGAGACAGAAACCAGATGCCTTCCCACATGTCCTCCTTTTTCATTTAATTTTGAGAGAGGGACGGCCAATCATACCCCTGCATGTCATCATACTCCATAACTACTCCTCCATATACATCATCAATGTCCTCCTGGACATCGTACCCCTCCTGACTCCTGGTACCTTGTTCCGAAGGATGATACCTCATTGAGTACAATTGCCGTCGTGCAAAACCCGATGTCTCCCTTCTACGCAGTGGACATGTGTTACACATAGAAATAAGGTTAGGAATACAATTAATGCAAAAACACAAATTGAACCACTATCTATAGCAGAATAATCAGGAGTAAACATAGGAAACACATCATATATATCTTCAATAGTAGTGTTAAACAAGGTATAATTAAGCTTATAAGAACTGTTATAACTACCCCATAACCAAAAATAATCGTCACATCCTGTATAATTGCCTACATTCCGCAAAACCCGTTTTGCTTGAGTCCAGTGCTTCCATTTACTATTCCAGACTCCAGAACTATGACAGCAGAAACAAAGTCCTTTAGTGTATTTCTTGAATGTCATGCTTCGCCAGCGGGTGTTGTTAAATTGTTCTGGGGGATTAGAGAAGAGTGTAGACCTATCAAGATGTTGCAAGTGTCCAATAACCAACTCATGCGTGTTGAACAATGCCGGAAGAAAGGCCATTTGAGACACTGCCAGTGGATGCTCATAGTATAACGTTGCATTCTTACCATGAACCTCAAAAATATAGTTAGCATGACGAAGCCAAAAGTTGGGGTTGCCCCCATGAGTCATTGGTTTTACAGCTGGAAGCACAGTAAGAAAGAAAAGAACAAATGTCAGCAACTTTAGTCTACTGGTGAACCACCGTCCTGGAGCTGAGTAACCTTCTTCTCTCTCCATGGGCGGATCGCGCGAGCAGGAACCCTTCCACTCAGGATTCCCTTGTTGCCAAGAAATGGCCAATGGCTTAGGAAGACACTCCCCTAAGAAACAGGAGCATGCCCTGTTATTACTAGTACCATGTAACTAAATGTGAAACATGCCTGATGTATAACACAAATGCAATGTCACAAACCCATTTACATGTGTAGGGTACTGAAAACTCTTCCATGTACTTCTGAAGGTACCTTGAGATATGCAGTTTCATAAGGCAAAACATAACATAAGCAAAGACAGGTCTTTCTCCTGCAAGAGAATAAGCAAACATTTAAGCATGAACAAAACATGAACATTTCTCTTCTTCCTTACATGAAGGAGGTTTCTGTTGCATTCTAGAAAGCATTTCTCACTCCCCAATTACATGAGTAAGGCATTAAATTTCTTCTTCTCTCACTGGTGTAAGTGAAAGAGGCATTCAATAACTTAAAACCAGCATAGCATGGTAAATCAAATACAGTACAAATATCATTAGAGCATTTCACACTCATAGCATGAGCAGGTAGACAATTTTTTTTTGTTTCTTAAAAAAGGTTTTCAGTTTTATAATGCAAACAAGGCCAATTCTTATTTAGAGTCCACACAAACCTTTTAGTCCAATTAAAATGTCCAAATTAAAAGTCCAAATGTTGATTGAAGCTTTCTTCTTAAACACTATCTTCTCTCCAGCACAGTTCTTGGCATAGCAAGGTTGAAATTAGGCCATAAATTAAGTCTCACTGAATTCACAAGACACCCAGCCAACCCCCCTTTCCAGCTTTTCAGGCAAACACACATTCCTTCATGCTCCAGCCACACCCATCTGTATTAAGGCAGGCCGATGAGGTATGAGAACAAAGAACTTCTCCAGAAGTTGTAAGTAACTGGGCAATTCAAAATCAGCCATAAACTGGACTATTTCTTCTCCCTCCTTGTATTTTTTCAAAAGCCTGCTGTCCATAGAGGAAGGATCCACGCCCCTCTTCCTCTGGACTTTTTTCATCTGCAGCATCTGAATCTCAACTTTATGACAAACTGCACCCGTTAGGTTGTACTTGTGAGAAGACCCCTTTCTGGGCTTGGGTTTTCTGGCCACACGTGAGGAATCAAGTTTACTACTCAGCTTCCCCTGCTTTTGTGATGAGGGTTGCTTCAGGGATGAGCTGAGGTCTCCTGTGCTGCTCTTGGAATCACACTCCTTGCTTCCTGCCACTTTGCATGCATTAATAGCTTCGATCTGTGATGAGGTCCCCACCATTTGTTCCCAATCAGCTGGCACTAGTTGTTTTTTAGACTCGGCAGGCAGTATTGCAGCAGTCCCATTTGCCAGAGCCTCTCTGTTCACTGGATATACAGCAACAGTTTCCATATCCAGCACAGCTGCAGTTAAAGCAGCAGAGAACAGGTCTTTTGTAGGGCTAAAAGTGCTTGATTGCTGCAAGGCAGGATATAATGTCCCATCTCCTTTTCCACCCCCATCTCCATCAGGGGGCTCATGCTGTTGTTTCTCATATGATGGAGGGGCTGTTGCCAGAGTCCCTCCCTTGGCTGGAGGCAAAAGCTGTGGAAGGGGAACATCAAGCCTCTGGGACAACGACATATTTCTTGGAGTAAGTCTTTGAAGACAGTTTCTGACTTCACTTCATAACTTGACTTCATAAATTGCACTGATACAGAAATCCTCTCATGCTTCTGCAATTCATTCCCAATTTTATTCCATTGTTTTAAGTCCAAACAATCATCATATTTAACCCAAGGACAGGTTTTTCCTACAACCTGGACCAGCTTTTGTATTTCCTTCTTATCAGCTCGTCTCCCATTCATATGCAAAAGATCTGAGATATCTTTACAAAGCTCCTGCTCTTGCGAAGCAAACACGCACCCCATGATAATTGTTTTTCACTCACCCTTTTTGGGACCCAAAGTTGACTTTGGATGAATTTCTTCAAGCGCTTGATTTGACCTTTCCTCTGGTCGTGGGTGAATGAAGACCTTATCCCTGGTCGCCAATTATGAGGTGCTAATTGCTAATTGCTGCTTCAAAGCATTCCTTTGAATTTCATTCAAACGCCTCGCGACGGGGCGCCACTTGTAGGAGACCGATTCATGTAAAGATCTCTATTCAGCCTCATTAGCAACAGTTTATAGCCCCAGATAAACAAAGGAAGAGTTTAAAAAGGTCTGACGAAGTCCAGCTTCATTAGACAGAGTGTGAGGAGGGAACAGAGATAGAGAAATAGAGAGGAAACAGACACACACTGCAGTCTTGGCTGAACAAAGGAATCATAATGGCGTCTCTTTATTCCAACAGAGTATATCAGAAACAAAACTTAAGGCACATAGCCAATCAGAAAGCCAGAGCCAAATAAGGAGAAACAAGGAGAATCTCACTATTCTACGCATGCCCAAAATCCAGCGTTGTCTCTCATGCAGACAAAGAGGCCTTTGTTTACAAAATGTGAAGGCGACAGGAGACAGAAACCAGATGCCTTCCCACAGGTGTGCATTTTTATCTGCTTTCCAGTTTTCAGTTACATCCCAGAAGAAAACACATCAGAGGGAAGCCCCTCTCATAGGAATAAATAAACCAAAGGGTGTGTGTGTGTGTGGGGGGGAGTTGTACCCACAGACAGTTAACAACAGTGGTGGTGAACCTATGGCATGCATGCCATCTCTGTGAGCACACATGCCGTCAGCCCAGCACATTTTGCCCCACCCCTCTGCCCAGCAGCCCAATGAGAGTGCTTCCTCCCTCCTCCCACCACAGAGTTCACCCCACCTCTCTGCGGCACGGATGGCAGCCTGTTGAGTTTGGGCACTCGGTCTCTAAAAGGTTCGCCATCACTGGTTTACAACATCAAAGTGGCCCCAAACAATGGTAGAAAAGAATTTGAAAGAAATTCCAAAGTGGGCCCAAGGGAAGGGAAGTGCACTTCTTTCACAGGGCAAGAGAACTTTCCAGAAATTTGGAGGCCACATTTCAGCACAGATTTAAACCCACATCAAAGCATCACATACCAAAGACCTGTTGGGGTTTTGTCTTTGCCGTGGTTTTTCATCAAGCACGGATCTCCAAAGCTGTAGGCCCAAATCATACTTGACCTCCCTTCTCTGCAGCAGCTCATGTCTCAACTCTGGACAGTTCCCCTAATAAATAATACCAGCACCAAGTCACCTGGGGTTATCTGAGTGTACTTGTTTAGCTTCTATTGGACTGTATCATTTCTTTTAATGGGCTCATGGAGATTCATTGACACAGCCTTTTGACTGTCATAAAATCAGATTGAAGGAATTAGTAAGGTTATTAAATCTGTTTATAAGGAGGAATGGACATTAAAAAGGGTCAGGCATGAATGGGAATTGCTCAAGAATTAATGCCTTTTTATATTTAAATAATCAACGTTTACCCTGTGGAAGCAATGTCAAGTGATAAATTTTTGTATTCGCCTAGGAAACATGAATTTCAATTCCTCCTTTAAATTTCAAGTACATACAAACTGTCTTAGTTTATTCTTCCTCTACTCCATTTTTATATTTCTTCCAGTACATTTTACTGATATTTTGAGTTGATGTCAGTTTCCCATATGTACAGTGATCAGACTGTTCACTGCAACTTCTGCTTCAGTTTGTGGTTAAACACAACACAAGGGGGAGGGGATCATATTTATTTTTATTAGACAGTTGCCCCAAACATTCCTATTTTGCATGCCATTTTTTGCAATGTATGCATCACAAAAGAACACAATTTATGGTGAAAAGTAGATTAAGTAAGTAAGTAAGTAAGTAAGTAAGTAAGTAAGTAAGTAAGTAAGTAAGTAAGTAAGTAAGTAAGTAAGTAAGTAAGTAAGTAAGTATTAGTGTAAGGATAACAAAACCCATTATCCCAGTACCAAACAACTTGTTCCACCTGACAGAGACCTGCACCCATTCAGCAAGCATAAAACCTTTTGCTGCTTCAGAATGCATGTGGTTCTGCTCCAGGCTAGAAAAATCTATTGTACGTTTCACTCACTGACTGTTTATGCTTACAAACCAGCCAGATCAGGTAGAAATAGCAATGTAAATTAGTAAAGGTAAAGGTTTCCCTTGCTTGAAAGCCAGTTGTATCCGACTATAGGGTTCAGTGCTCATCTCTGTTTCAAAGCCAAAGAGCCAGTGCTCTTTGCTTCTGCAGATGTTTCCGTGGACATGTGGCAGGTATGACTAGATATCAGAGTGCACAGAACACTGTCTACCTTCCCACCGAAGTGGTCACTAGATTGCTTTTGAACTGCTAGGTTGGCAGGAGCTGGGACAAAGACGGGAGCTCATTCCATCCTGCAATATTCAGGAATCGAACTGCTGACCGCTTGCCTTCCCGTCAGCGTCTTAGTCACTTGAGCCACTGCAGTCCCTGTAATGTAAATTAGGTAGAAATATACAGTGTATAGCGTTGCCAATAAAGAAATAATGGAACTGGAAATCTCCCACCAGTTTATGCTTTATATAAGAAGTACAATGTCTTCAGTTACAAATCAGGTTTTATTTTGAAGGGAAAATAGATCAAAGTTCAGGATCACAAAAATAGAAGAGGAGCATTTTTACATTTATTTATTTATTACTCCCATTTCTAAAAAGCAATAAATATTAAACTTGTTTAAACAAAAAAAGAAATTTAAAAATTTAAAATGCCCTCCATGCCACATCACAAGATTTTTCAAAGCTGACAGTTTGGGCAATACTTAAACAAGCCAGCCCAGAATGGCTATCTCCCCAGCCACCCCCCACACTCGTTGCGCACGCCAGGTCTTAAGGCTCTTGCAAAAGGATAAAAGCTCTGCCTGGAGATGAAGTTCAGTTGGCAGGAGGTTCCATAGGGCCAGAGCAGACACAGAGAAGGTTCTCCTTCTCATGCTAGAGAGGTGAGCCTCTCTAGCAGATGGAACTATCAGAGAGCCCCTTTGGTTTGCTCTAGTGGGACGGGCAGTTGTCCTTGGGGTGGTGCGGTCTCTTAAGTACCCTCCTCCACTACCATATAGGCCTTGAATTGCACCCGGAGGCACACTGGCAACCAGTGCATCGCCCGAAGCAGTGGTGAGGCACGGGCATAACGCCTGCACCCCCCCCCCCGAGCAGCCACATTCTGGACTATTTATTTATTTATTTATTACTCACTTTTCTACTGCCACCCCCTTGCCAAGGCGACTCCGGGGGGCTTACACATAAAACAAATAAAAACTTTACAAAAACATTTTAAAAGCATTAAAAATTTCCTCTTTCCCCGGATAAAATCAGAAAAGCATATCTGTCTATATTTCCTGGCATAGCCAGTTAACAAAATCAAGATTATATATTTCTACTCTTCTACTCAAAACAAGCATGGTAAAATCTGCTTCCACTTGTTTTTTTGGAACATGCAAACTCATTATTCTTCTATATTCTAAGATAACCAAACCCATTTTTCATCTTCCATTCAACCTCTTCCTGTATGTTACCCAATAAGGCTGCACATTTCATGTCATTCATACCTATTTCCGTTCTCACAGTTTCAGCTTGTTATGACTATCTCCAAGAGGACAAAAAGCTTCACCTGCCTTGAAGGACACATTCCCAAACTTTCTTCACCCACCCAGGGAGCAAAGAACCAGTGACCATCTTAACTCACTAAATCAAAGGCTCCATTTTGATTCATTACATGTGTGCCTATTTTGTGTGTGACAGTCCCAAATATATGCAAGCTGAGGACAGGATCGCTACATTGGTTTGTGTGTGTGTGTGTGTGTGTGTGTGTGTTTGAACAATCAGAAGAGTATTCTGAAATGTGTAAACAGCTGAAAAGTACAAAATAGGCTAGATCTCTTTAAAAAGCACACCTGTTGTGTATTTAAGGAAATGTGTTTGCCATTTTGTCTTCTTGTGAAAGTGTTTAATATGTATTTGCTTTACTATAGCCCGAAGTCTTGCGAGACTTCAAGAGGGTTCTGAATGAGAATAGAGCTGTCAACGGTTCTAATGGTTTTTTCCAACTGTCAGTTCTGATCAGAGAGAGTTAAGGAATGTGAGGGTATGTGGTTAGCTCTGGTCACCTATCCTTATTCCAAATAAAGTTGTGTGTTTGGCCAGTATTGCTGGATGCTGCCTATTATTTCCAGAACACTAAAACACCCAAACAAAGTCTTCCTTTAAATCCCAATGACAGGTAGAATCTTTTCACGGATTCAGATTCTCAGACATTTCCAGGCTTTCCTAAATATCACGTTGTTTTCCCCCTAACACAGTACTTTGGATATCAAATGAGAAGAGAGGATTCACTTGAGAAAGCCTTGAGGCTGGGAAAGGTGGAGGGCAAAAGAAGAATGGGGTGGCCAAAAATGAGATGACTAGATGGTATTGTAGATGCAGCTGGGCAGGTTGAAGAGGATGGTGGAGGACAGAGGTGCCTGGCGGGCAATGGTCAATGGGGTCACAAAGGGTCGCAATCGACTGTGTGACTGAACAACAAAGTGCATGAACATATATTTCCCCAGATATTAATAAATGTTCTATTTATTCAACTATTATGTTTCAGTTCAGAAGCTTTCTTCTAAATGGGCAAATTATTAGATTCCATCACTTTCAAATTATCAGATTCCAACTAATGGGCTATGCATTTAGATTTAGGCACTTTAACATAAAAATATATAAATACTCTATCTTTCATGTAAATAAGGGTACTGCATATATGTGTACGCAGTACAGACACAGAGAGAGAGACATAAAGCTTCCTATTCAGCTGTCTTCCATTCCTGTCTTTTGATGGATCTCATTATTAAAGAATCATTTAGCTTACATAATTGTCTTCTGCCATACATAATTCCAACCTTTCAACATCTCTTCAAGTTTGCTTATTAGCCAAACTGCAGTCCTTTGTTTTTGTGTCTTCATCTATCAATGCGAAGGTGGACAGGTTCATCCATGTGCTAAGTCTCTCCCCCACCCCCAAAATATCATAATAGAAAGGGGGGAGGAATATATTTCTATGAACATTTATGATATCAGTGATCAGCTAAATGTATCCTGAGATTTCAGTATTTATTCGTTCAAAAAGCATTCTCATTGAAAATGTGAAGGTGGACCAGCCACAGGGGCCATTTGAACTGGCTAATGATACAAAAGTGGAGTGTAATTACTGGAGACTGTTCAGAACAGTTGGGGTTCATCTTTAAATAATCTTGACAATTAAGAAAGTTCCTCTTTTGTTGGGTTTTCCATGTAGGTTAACCAATAATCCCTATCCTTCCTATTTATGCAATTCTACGTGCAGTCATTGTGTCTTTTTTGATATGGGTATGTTGTCGCGGAGACATCCAGCAATGCATGGACTCCTTGCTGGATAAAGACTCCAAGGTATCCAAGGTATGTTCAATACAATTCCCCTGTTGATCACTCAGCTTGAGTGAAATATAACGGGTGACAACTATGTGAAGGGTCTCTAGTGTGACGTAGTTAATACAGTGATGGAGTAGGATTCTGGAGATCAGGGATCAAATCCCTACTTGACCATGGAAACTCACTGGAGGAGTGGAACCAGTAAACCCATTCCTTAAGTATCTCACTTACCTTAAGAGCCTTATTAGGGTTGCTATAGGCCAGTTCTGACTTGACAGCACATAGCTAACTAAGGGTGTAAAACAGTGTTTTTCAACCTTTGGTTGTTGGACTCTAATTCCCAGAATCCTAAAACAGTATTTAGGCTGATCAGTGTTTTGGGGAATTGATTTAGGATTCTGGGAATTGAAGTCCAAAAACCAAAGGTTGAGAAGCACTGGTGTAAAAACATACTGAGCTCAAAGTGACGCAGAGGTTTCCTTCTCCTGAAGCTATTGATAATGTTGTGCAAAACACCTTAATTGTATTTTGACTTTGAAAAGGAAAGCATAGGTACAGACTGGCATAGATTAGGCCAGTGATGGCTAACCATGGCACTCCAGGTGTTCTTGAACTTCAATTCCCAGAAGCCCTGATCAGCAGGAGTGCTGACTTGGGCTTCTGTTAATTGAAGTCCAAGAACATCTGGAGTTCCAAGTTTGGCCATCACTGGATTAGGCAGGCATGCACACACAGAAACCACAAAAGGCATGGATGATTTTTTAAGAAAGACACCAAGAGCCCATCTAGTGCTTAAGATTGTTAAAGAAAGAAGCAATCATCTTAATTTTAAGCAATTTGCACAATTTACACAATTTGTGTGATTTCCCAAATTTGGGTAAAATGTAGTATGTTTTGAGTTAAATGTAATTTTTGCCAGTACATGAATTCCAGCTCCAGATGGTCCTCAGCAAGGAGAATTTAAAGGACATGGAGGACAGAACAATTAAGGATTTCCCTCCTTCTGTCCTTCATAAAGCCATTCCCTTTCCCTCTTAAGAACATAAGAACAGCCTTGCTGGAACAGGCCACAGCCCATCCAGTCCAGCATTCTGTCACACACAGTGGCTCACCATTTGCTTGAGGGTATTCCCAAGCAGATGCCTTCACCTGCTTAGGATTCCCTGGAAATGGCATTGAGAGACATCCTGCCTATCTCTCCAACCCAAATGCTACAATTTTGAAACAACATTTGGTAGCAAAGATGTCTGCATGTGAGGTCAAGGTTTTTAAACTGTTAATGGCACAGATTTCCTTCCATTTTATTTTCTGATGGTCTTCCATGTGTCAGATCAGTATCTTTCTTGCAGTTACTTTTTCAGGTTCTACGTCCAATGGTCCAGCTGTCAAGGTGGGGTGTCTCTGGAAGTTATCCTCCAGAATAATAATATTTCAAAACCTGGCCATTCTAATTTTCGAAAGTGTTAATAAAAACAAATGCAAGGAGCTTTTATTCGTTTTGCATAAAAGTTTGGCCTGCTCCTTTCTTCTCTAAGAAGGACTTTGCCACACTCACTCTGAAATGTCACCTTTTCTACAACAAGCACCTTATTCTGTTACTCACCAAAAAACCTACTTGGTTACAGGATCCCCAAGAAAGAGAGAAAAGACTAATCATGGAGGAGTGGGAATTTGGAGGAACGGCATTCTGCAAGCATTGTACAGCGTGGCACAGTGGTTAAACTGCTGTCATGTAACCACAAGGTTGTGAGTTCAATCCTGGCCAGGGTTCAAGGTTTTCTCAGTCTTCCATTATTTATTGTTATTTATTTATTTGTTCGTACTTGTATTGCCTCCCCCTCGCCGAAGCAACTCCAGGCGGCTAACAGACAAAACACAACAAAATAGCATACTAAAAACCATTTAAAATCAATTGAAAACCATAAATCTTAAAAGACCCACGCACCCTATCCTTAAAAGAGAGGGAGGATCTTAATTCATACAAACCAGCAGGTGGGGGTCACCTTCCCAGCAGCACCCCACACCTGCCCTGCCAGCTAGGTTTTAAGTTCTTTCATGAAGGGCAGCAACCCCATCTGTAGCCGTAACTCTATCAGCAGGAAGTTCCATAGGGCCTGTGCGGACACAGAGAAGGCCCTCCTTTGTGTGCTAGAGAGGTGAGTCTTCTAGCCGATGGTACAACTAGAGAGCCCCTCCGGTCTGCTCTGCTTGGACGAACAGACGTTCTTGGAGCGGCGCGGTCTCTTAGATATCCTGGCCCACTACCATGTAGGGCTTTAAAGGTCATCACCAGAACCTTGAATTGCACCCAGAAGCATACTGGTAACCAGTGCAGCTCCTGGAGCAGAGGTGAGGCGCAGGCATAGTGCCCGCACCCAGTCACCACCTGGGCCACTGCATTCTGGACCAGCTACAATTTCCAAATGGTCATCAAGTGCTGCCTCATGTAGAGCGCATTACAGTAATCTAGTCTGGAGGTGACCAGAGCATGCATGACCATGAGCAAGGAGTCCCGGTCCATCCTAGGTCAGTAAGGTGAGTACCCAACATGTTGTGGGCAAAATGCTAATTAATGTGTGAACCTCCCAGAGAGCGCACGAAAAGCTATGGGGCAGTGTATAAGTATGATTGCTTTGCTTTAATGAGCTGGATTGCCATTTAGCTCAGCATCCTATGCATGCACCTCTTCTGAAAGCAACAACTTTGCCTTGAAATGTCATTTCAAAAGCTGCAGCATTTGGGGATGGCAGGGGAGAGTGGAGTTGGGAGGGGATGGATTTATAAAAAATTCATGGCTACAATGATCTGATAATGCAGCGCTCACTACTAGCAGATGTTTCGTCTAACATGTTCCCCGAAGCTGCATTCGGTTCGACGGCATCTTTCATTTTCACTTCCTATCTGCTGATGGTAGGTTGTCATATATGTACCCTATAGCTACAAGCAGCCCTCCGCTTCCAAGGCAGACATCGCTTACAGCACATAATGAGCTTCATGAGACGCTTGTCGTAGGAACTCCGCACTTCCCCGACCATATGGAACAGAAGACTCTAAAGCCCACAGAAACACTTTTCCTTCCCCATCTTCTTCTCCTTTTTATAATAAAAAAAATATTACAATTCAGATTCTTAAAGCTATAATCTACGGGATATCAAGAGAAAGAACATGAAGAGATACTGAAAACAAACTTAACACTTGCTCACATCATCTGTTATAAATGTCCAATAAGGGACAATAAATTTCCAGGGAACCTGTTCTTTTGCTGACGTGTGGCTTCATCTTTTCTGGTTCGGTGTTCCTCTTGTGACATTTTTTTAAATGAACTATGCATATGTATTAAATGGGATTTGTTGTCCCTCTGTGCTAATTTGCATAAATAGCAAGCCATCATTGGTTAGAGAGAAGCAAATTACTTCTGTAGCAAGATCACACATGTTTCCATCACCCTGTTCCCCCTTGCTTCTTATATATATATCTATATATTTTAATTTTAACAAACTGCAGGCAGAGGTTGTTAAAAGCACTTAGGACTACATGCGAAGTATCATTCCCCAGCCCCTAAAGCAGTTTTATCAAGAAGATGAGTGGGGGAAAGAAAGGGGTGGGGAAAATGAGATGTTATTCAATTAAATCTAAAGCTGAGGTTGTTTATTACAGAGCTCTTTCTATGTACTTGCAGGTTGCTGTCTTTCGGTTTGTGAGTGTGATGATCTCTCATTTATAGCCATTAACAGCGGATACCTTTAACTAAGGTAAGGTCTCCCTTGCTCAAAAGCCAGTCATGTCTGATTCTAGGATGCAGTGCTCATCTCTATTTCAGCGTTATGCTGCTACAGGTGCCCACAGGTGCCTGGGCACCGGTAGCGGAAATTTCCCCAGGCCATGCCCACTTGGCTGGCCACGCCTGCCTCCCTACTCCAGGCCATGGTGTAGGGAGACCAAGTGGGCATGGCCCACAGATTTAGCCACACCCACAGAGTTAGCAGCACATCACTGCTCTGTTTACAGCCAAAGAACCAGCACTGTCTGTAGACATTTCCATGGTCAAGTGGCAGATATGGTTAGACATCAGAGCATAGAGAACTCTGTTACCTTTCATATCAAAATGGTCCCTATTTATCTACTTTCAATTTCCTGCTTTTGAACTGCTAGGTTGGCAGTAGTTGGGACAGACGACAGAAGCTCACCTCATTGCACAGCACTTGGGTCTCAAACTGCTGACCTTCCGACCTTCTGATCATCCAGTCAGTGTCGTAACTACTAAGGCATCATGGTCCCTAGGTAGATAATATGTAGAGCCTTATTCACCACAAGTGGTAGGTAGGTACCTGGTGTTGATGTGAGGACTGGAAGCTTAGGCTCTTTCAACATTCTGAGTTGACTTAATTCTTTGGAAATACCTTGGAGGAAGAGGTTGATGAGGTGGCAATGAATTCCTTCCAAAGAAACCTGTCGAGATATTTCTTTGCTATACCTCCTGGTTGCCTTGACCTCTGGTCTGATGGTAGGAACAATGAGATCAAACAGAATCTTTCTAGGAGACTGGATTTGATCCCAACTACTGATTCCTGTTGGAAAAGCCCAAAGGCCACTATATATCGTTCTCGTTGTTGGCCGCAACTCGATCTGAGTGTGTGTGTGTGTGTGTGTGTGTGTGTATCTGAGTGTGTGTGTGTGTGTATATATATACACATACACACATACATCTTAACCTATAAAATCAAGGGTTAACCGTTGGAACTTGCTATAGGTTGCTATGCCTTGCCCTACTTGCCTGCACTCACCCTTCGTGCACACGGCCGATCTGGGTCCGCAGGTCAACAAAGGATTGAGAAAACAGGCAGTGGGGCAACTGCCCCACAAATGCGAAAAAAGGGAAACAACTTCATTTCCCAACATTCCTTGCATTGTGCCATGTCAGAGCCAATCAGGCTGAGAGGCTCTCGCATGGCGTGGAGCAAGGAACGTTCGGAAATGCGCCGCAGCCAATCAAAAGAAAACAATTTAAAAAAAACACAGCACAAACACAAAGCACAAACCCATAACTACAAGCCCCAGCATCCTGCGCGCCATGAGCGCACAGAATGCTGAGGAAGCCGGCGCCCAAAAATTAAAACAAAACAAAAAAACACCGGGAGAGCAAGTCCGCCAAGCTGCGGGAACCAAAGCCGCCCTCCCCAACAGCGCCTGAAGCTCCTAATCGGAGTTTCCCCTTTAATATCACTGGGTGGGGGTGTTGTGCTCCCCCTCTCTACTGGCTCCCCTGGGGTTGAGAGGGTTGGGGGGACAAAATGAGTCTGTCTCCCCAACCCTCCTGACCCCAGGGGACCTGGCAGAGAGGGGATTCCCCTCCCCACACACACACACATGCCCCATATTAAAGAGAAGAAACCAAGCGGTTACTTCTCTTTAAAAATGGAGTTTTGGGGGGGGGAAATCCCCCTCTCCGATATCTCTCCTGGGTCTGGAAGGGTTGGGGAGACAGACCCCTTTTCTCAACCCAACCCTCCCAAACCCAAGGAAGCCAGCGGAGAGGGGGATCACAACCCCCCCCCACTGATATTAAAGGGGAAACCACAATTGAGATTTCCCTTTTAATATCAGAAGGTGACCTGGATTCGATCCCCTCTCCTGGGTCCCATGAGTCTGGAAGGTTTGGGGGGCAAAAGGGGTCTGTCTCCCCAAGCCTTCCAGAGCCAGGGGAGATGGCAGAGAGGGGATCCCCCCGTAGGACACCCAAAAACACAAAAACAAACAATCAAAAACATTCAAAAATACACAAAAACAAACAAAAATAACACCAAAAAACAATACAAAGTAAACAACAACAAACATTTCCAAACACACCCAGCACCCAGCCAAACACCACAAAATCCAACCACCACCACCACCACCACCCCAAATAAAGAAAAACAGCCAACTTACCACCACACGACCTCACACCACAACGACTGGAAAAGAAATGAATAAAGAAAGAGACTACTTACTGGAAGAAGCTCCACCCAGAGGCCACAAGAGAAAAAACAGTCAAAATACAAGATAACCCCTACCAGCACCACTTGCTGCCCACAATAGTAAAAAAAATTCAAAAAGACACAATAGCCCCACACAAAAGGCTCCAAGAGTAAAAACAAGTAAAAACAAATAACACAAAATCACAATTTTACACAAATCAAAAACAGATGTCAATAAAATAAAATAAAAACTATTCAAAAATCCTGTGCTGAATTTTTACTCAAATAAAAAACAAAAACATCAATACACAGTTTAAGAAGATTTATTGTGAAAAAACTGTACTTTCACATTTTTAAAATTATTACCTACTGTACAACAATTTTAAAAAATACATACTAAAAAATATTGGGTTAAATAATTTTTTTGGAAAAAGTATATCATCCTTTATTCTTTTTTCATCCACAAAACCAAAACATCAAACAAAACTCAGTTTATAACAGGCCATCAAAAAAAATTTGTATAAATAAAAATTTTAAAAATTTCAAAAGCTGGGAAAATGTCATTGGTGTGAATTTGTTTAAGGTGGATCCAAGCTTGCCATGAAGTGACCCACACACTATGATCTCAGAACCATCTCCTGCAGCATGTATGAAATGAGAGATGCAGGATTTGATACCAGGACTGCAATGGACTGCCACAGCCTTAAGAATATTGACAAGGTGAGCCTTCACAGCCACTCCATCTGGCATGCCCTCTTCTGCCTCCATGACTGTTGGGAATCAGAGTTCCTCCTCCACTCATTTTGCCGTTAGGCCCAATATGTTGGTTTCCAGTGGCATCTCCTCCACTGAGGAGACCATCACCCCACTAAAGGGCCTCATCTCCCCATAGCCGTTGGCCCCTTTAGTGAGTCAGGTTATATACCACTGCCCAACACTCGGCATTGAGTCTCTGGCTGAACAGTCTACTCCCTTGCTGTAGTAGGACATATCATTTATACAGTATATAGGAAAGCTACATCATGCCAGACATACCACTATATATAGGAAAGCTACATCATGCTCTGACCTGTCAATGGTGGTTGGAATCTTGAGTAATGAGAGATGGAAAAGAGAAATACAGCAAGGGGATGTGATGTTGAAAGATTGTAGGTATTTAAGAAAAGTCTGAGAAGGTCAGACCTTCATAAGAGAATCACCAACGATGATTTCCTTTGCTCCATATGAGAGACCAGAACAAGACAAATGGGATATTTTTGATCAGATCTATGCATTTTTTTCCTTTTATTTCATCCTTTACCTTCCCCTCTAGATCTTAAAACTGCTTCTCAGAAGCCCCCACATACCCGGCATGGTTCATCCTCTTCCCTAACATAGTGGCAATCGCTTAAGCAATTCCCACGGCTGCCTTTGTAAGAAGCCTCTCTCTTAAGCCTCTGGTTTAAGAATTTAGAGTAATCATGTAAAAATGATACCCCTGTGCTCTATGATCCGCTGAATCTCACTAATGCCGGATCCCAGAAGAGGGCTTATTAATGAAAAGATGCAATGCCTCACTCTCAGCTCATGTTTCACATGATTCTCTCTCATGGATTCAGCCGTAAACCTCACCGCTGATAAAGTGAGCATAATGAATCCCAGAGCTCAACAAGGGTAAAGCCTCGGACTGATGGAACAGCTCTGTTTGTTTCTGGCTCAAATGAGTTGTCCCTCAAAGAGGCAGTGTTGTACACTGATGAGAGCAGCCGTTTCCTCCATGCTTTTGCTCAAGAACATTTTCCGAAATTGATTTGGCCTCTCTTTTTTTGCAGAGGTTTTAAAAAATAATTTAAGATTATGTCCATAGTTCACATAGGATGATTCACTTCCTTTGGTCTGGCAAGGGAACCGATTACAGCACTGTTCAGCATCAAAATACCTTGGTGTGACACTTGACTCTCTTTTAAGCAGCACTGCCTGAATACCAAAGACAAAGTTATTGCAAAGAACAACACCATCAGGAAACTCACAAACTATAAATGGGGAGCTCAACCATCCACACTGTGCACATCAGCTTTGGCCTGAGAGTCTCTGCAGCAGAGTCTGCTGCTCCAGTATGGAACATATCCACACACACCAAAGAAGTTGTCATTGCTGCTAATGAAGCCATGCAGATAATGACAGGATGCTTTAAACCTACACCAGTTGAGAAAATATACCCCCTTGTTGGTATCGCTCCACCTAAGATCAGGAGAGAAGTAGCAGCGGATGCCAAGAGAACTAAGCAAGAGAATGACCCTCAACATCTATTTACAGCTAAAGACCCAACACTATCTGCATCTGCAGATGTTTCTCTGGTCATGTGCCAGGCATGACTAGACACATGGAACACTATTACCTTTCCCACAGAAGTGATCCCTATTTATCTACTTGCAATTTGTTGCTTCAAATTGCTAGGCTGGCAGGAGCTGGGACAGATGATGGGAGCTCACTCCATCATGCAGTACTCAGGTCTCAAACTGCTGACCTGCTCACCTGTCATCAAGCTCAATGTCTTAACCTGTAAGCCAAGCCCCACCAATTTATTCATAACATTTATATACCACCTAATTAGTGGCAAGCCACTACTCTGGGCCATCAAGCACAAACAATGATCCTCCCACAACCTAATCATCAAATCCCACCCAACCCGTAATCCATAAACAATAAACAAATTAACGAATAACCAGGAGAAAGTTAAAGGCATAAATAATAGTCAAAATACAAAGCTCTTTTAGAGAGCAGGATGTTCTTGAAGTCATTCTTAAAAATCTTTGTTTTTATTAATCTCTTAATCACCACACTCTTCCATGACAGTGCAAGAGGAGGAACACTGTATGATGTAATCCCCCCAAAACAACAATAACAACAACAACTTTGCCAAAATCTGGTCAAGATAGATCTTCAATGCCATGGGGTTTTTAAATTCTACCAATCTTCAAACTGTCTTTATTTTTACTCTGTACTTGCTTGGTATCTGGCTTCACCCAGGTCCATCCCCCCCTTCCTTTGCTCCTGGCCTCCGTCCTCGTTACCTTTGTTGAATGGGAATGTCCCCCCTGACAACCACTTTCCAGCACCATGCTCCCAGGCACAGCCTGGGTCTTCGCCCACTGCTCCTGTTAGATGGGTGTCCTCCATGTCCCCTGGCAGCTGCGGACTTGCTGGCCTGGCTCTTCCACAGCACAGCCCTACTGAGGGCTTTTCTCCACTGCCCACTCACCCCGCAGCCTGCTCTGCCATCTCGCCCACCACCTCCTCTTGCAGCAGTTAGCCCAGGGTGTGCGCGCTTATGAGCGCCACCCCGTCATTCCATTCCAGGGCACAAAGCACCCTGGGAGTTGTAGTCTCTGCTCTGTTTCTCAATTTGTGTGGCCCATGGGCCCCCACTGGATGTGTGACCCTGACGGCAACCAACCAGAATGGCCAAGGTCAGTGTGTGACGACTTCCAAGGGGTTCAGTGCAGGGGTGTGGGAGCCTATTTGGGACATATATACACACCTCTCTTTTATATATATAAATTTCAGTATATACTGGAATACAGAATAAAAATGAAAATAAATAGAGACATGGTGAATTAGTGGTTAAATGCTGAGCTTGACGACCAGAAGGTGTGCAGATCAGCAGTTCAAGACCTAAGTGTCAGGTGATGGGGTGATCTCCCACTATCTGCACCAGCCCAGCAAACTTAGCATTCAAAAGCAAAAAAGTTGCATAATAATAATAATTTCGTGTCAGAAATTATTCCGTGATAAAAGGATTTTTGCAGAAGAAATTCCACCCAGGGAATGCCCACATGAGGCTCCTTTCATGTCCCCAAGAGCTGGGACAGAGACGGGTGCTCAATCCATCATGCAGCACCAGAGTCTCAAACTGCCGACTTGCCATCCTTCTAGCTTACAAGGTGAGCTTCTTAACCACTGAGGAGCCACCACAGCCCCTACAAGTAGATAAATAGATACCACTTCTGTGGGAACGGTAATAGTGTTCCATGTGCTCTGGCGTCTATGTCTAGCCTACCACATGGCCACAGAAAAGGTCTGCAGACACAGACTGTGCTGGCTCTTTGGCTGTAAGATGAGCACCACCCCAACAGTTGGGCATGACTGGCTTTTGAGCAAAATGGACCTTTACCTTAGCTAAGCGAGAAGATAAGAAAGCTGGTAGTTATTTTTTGAAGAGAGACATTCACTCGGGATAGGAAAGATAATGGACTTCTTTCTTCTGGCTAACTAAGGTGGAATTGCAATGAAGAAAGGCAAGATGTCTCCTCCTTGGATGGACAAATTAAAGGTCATCAGAATGAAGGAAGTGACATCAGCAGCTTAAGGTTGAAGGAATTTAAGCACAGGTCACAACAGTTAAAGGACAATTTAGGAAACCTGAGGATGTCCCCCCCCCGCCCCCCACTCTCTCTCCATGCATCTTTCTGAATGGAAGCTGAGTTGTGCCCACTCACTTCCAATGATTTTGAATGGGGTACAGAAATATTGTGCAAACATCTTTCCCAGAAGTAGAGGCACCTGACTCCAATTTCATATGGATGTATAGGGGGATCCACTCTGGGTTTTTGCCTAAATTTGACAAAGTGGATTACCTTTTAATGTTTGGAATAAAACCCAGACCTATTTCTCTACCTCCACGATACTGGAGTCACTACTCAATATTGCTCTGGAAGGAAAAAGCAAGACTGCAGCCCAGAGAAGTAAACAATTAACCCACCACCAGCTCCTTGAATCATATATGCTATTAAAGGGTATGCTCAAATTTATGCCTGCTCCCTCCCTGCCCATTTATGCTTGTGAGCCAGTAATCTCCATTTATGGTTCCAAAAGGCAGTTCAATGATCCTATGCAAAGTTTACCAGTGTCTATTTAGTGCAGCTAAGCATTCCTATAGCAGCAAATTCAAACACTCTCAAACTTTGCGGAAGGATCTGGAGTTGAGCTTTGTAACTCAAGACCTTCTCATCTTATTAGCCAAGACCTAAATATCCCCCACGTCTTTAGGGAGGAAGCGAGACTTGACTTTAACATTTTGTCCATCCACTCAGCTTTTACATTTCTCCAACTTGCACAGAGAATATATTTAACCCAGAGTTTATTGAATGAGGGATTAGATCTATTTCCCTTACTTTAGTGAACTTTGGTTCACTTCTTCCTGCATATATTAGATCATTCTGGACTTCCTCAGCAAGGCCACACTGTTCCATAAATTACTCTACTCAAACCTAAATCGGTAGTACTTTATTTCACTTCATAGGGACTGCTTCCCTTGGTTCAAGGGTGGCCAAACTATGGCCCATGGGCCAGGGCCAGCCTGCAGCATCATTTCATGTGGCCCACCACTGCCCTCACCACTACCAGAAGCGGGCGTGTTTATGACATTATTATTAAGTTTTATTATTAAGTTTAATTTCTATCCCGCTTTCCTGACACAAGTGCCACTCAAAGCGGCTTACAACATATACAAATACAATAAACAGACATCCATAAAAAGGAACCCATGCATGCCTAAACATGTCCACACCTGCCATAAATGCTGCCATAAATGCACCCGCGGCTGTTGTAAACATGTATACGAAAGCTGTGGATGCATTTCATGGCAACCTTTATGGTGGGAGGAACCACATGACCAGTCCACTCAACCATGTGACCAGCCCGTGTTGCAAAATGTTTGGGAACAAAGCCTTGGTCCAAAGACAAAACAGGGGGAAAAACACATTTATATTTGTACTCCAATCCCCAGATTCCAATTGTCACTTTGATTATTTGAGATGCAGTCTAAGAAAACTCCCATAATATTTCTGATCTCTTACAAAGGCCTTTTAAAAAAAAACTGAAGACAAGGAATAAACTATAGCTTCTCTTCTCAAAATTGAAGGTACAAAAAGTTAGTGGAAAAGTCAGTACAGTAATATCTCATACAAAGTCCGCTTCGTACAACATTGGATTCATACAACATCGCCTAATTCCTTGAAAAAAGTTGCCTCATACAAAGTCGCTGCGACTTTGTATGAGGCATTGGGGTTTTCCCCAGGTTGCATTGTGCCTGGGCAGTATAAAAGGCAGGTCACATGCGTGCATTGCTCTTGTGGGTTTTGCACAAGGCGAAGAGTGTTTAGGAGTGGTTTTGAGCGCAATTTTGGATTGTTTGGTGTTTGCTGCTGCGGTTTTTTAGTGTCTTGCACGGAAGACAAAGAAGGAGCCGCAGTGAGGGCTAAACGCAGGTTTATTGGGTGATGATCAGGATGAACATGTGGTAATGGCGAAGGTACAGCTCATTATATACTGCAGTACATACATTTGAATCTCGTTGCACGGTAGCTTATTGGCTGCTACCAGCGTGACGTCATTCTGAGTCACGCCCATCTTCTCCAGGTGATCCTCGCGCGGGAAAGGTTCCCGCGGCTGCCGGTGATTTGGGGAATGTGAACCATGTGAGCTGAACGCTCGCAGCTGCCCTCTATAGGCAGCTTACTCGCGTTCCTTAACCGCTGAGCTACATTGTAATTGTGGTCAGGGTACATTCATACATTTCTTAAAGCAACATTGTACATACACAACACTCCTCCCCCCTAGGAAGGGACGAAGTCCCTCAACCATTGTGGCTTGCCGCACATACGTCTGGGGTGTGCGGCCGCTTGACTTAACATAGGGGAGCAGGGGGCTCCTGGTTCCGTGGAGTCCTGTCCTGCAACGGAAAGGGGGGACTCATTAGTGGTTCGGTGGGGACTCTGCGACAACCTTGCATTGGGGGACGGGAATGGAATGAACAGTTGGGACGTGAACTCCTGCCTGCTGCTTGAGGAGCTTGGGGTACCTCCCAGCACGAATCTCGGGACTGACGATGAGGCCCTTGTGGTCTCGCCCCCCCCTGTTGCCTGTCCGGGCATTCTAGAGGCTGAGGCGGGTGGATTCCCCCCTGCTGCCTGTCTCGGGGGTGTCTGTCTCGGGGGTGACTGTCTCCGGGGGGCTGGAGTTATGGTATATTCTAAAACAAAAGGGCTGGGGGGACTGGAGGTACCAGGGGCTGAACTGAAACCCCTCTTCTCACTAGGACGGGTGGGGGACCACTCCGCTATGCCCCCCGGTACTGCAAATCATAATCAAACTCATCCCTCTCTTTCAAAGTGTCCTCCTCTGTAGCTGAGAATCCAGGGTATGCATTTGTACCCGCGGATTCCGCCGTGTCTCTCCCTTGGGTAATGCGGGTGGGGGAGGACCCTAATGCTGATTCCCCGTCACTGGTGACCCGCCTTCTGAGTTGGTCGGCATGCCTTCTCCAGAGTAGACCTCAGCGAGTCTCAACTCTATAGCATACTGGCCCCGTCTGCTCAATTATCGTCCCTGGTACCCACGCTGGCCCGGAGGCCGCGTAGTTCCTGCAGTGAACCGGGTCCCCCACCGGAAAACTTTTGGAGCTTCCTACCCCGATATCTATATTTCTCCCTTCATCCTCCACCCTGGACGGGTCCATCCGGTCAAAAAGTGTTGCCGGACGCCTCCTCATGAGGAGTTCGGTTGGCGAAAGCCCTGACGCTAGGGGGGTTGTCCTGTAGCAGATGAGGAACTGGCACAGATGGAGGTTTAACTCACCGGGACCCATGCGCCGCAGTGCGTCTTTCGTGGTGCGCACTTGGCGCTCTACCTGACCGTTTGTGGCGGGGTGAAACGGGGCAGCGGTAATATGCCTGATGGCGTTTCTTTCAATGAAGGTCTTGAACTCCGCAGACGTGAAGCTACTAGCGTTATCACTAACAAGGACGTCCGGCAGGCCGAAACAGGCAAAGACCTTGCGCAACTGTTTAATGGTTGCCGCAGAGGAGGTGCTGTTCATGGGGATTACCTCCAACCACTTGGAATAGGAGTCGACTATCAGCAGAAACATGGGCCCGCGGAAAGGGCCAGCAAAGTCGACATGAATCCGGGACCACGGCTCGCGGGCCGTGTCCCATTCCCTATGGGGTAGCCGGGATTCCTCGGGCCAGGAGCTCTGGCAACTCTCGCACATGCCTACTAATCGCTCTATGTCCGCGTCTATCTGGGGCCACCAAAAGAAACTCCTGGCCAGCGCCTTGGAGCGCACTATTCCCGGGTGACTGGTATGCAGTAGCTTCAGTACCTTGGCCCTCAGCTTTTCTGGGATGACTACCCGCTGGCCCCAGAGTAAGCAGCCCCTTTCCAGGGACAGCTCTACTCTACGCCTGACGAATGGCTTGAAGTGTTCCTCGGGGGAGTAGTGGGCCACCCTTTCCTAACCCAGGAGCTAACTTGGGCCAGCATCTTGTCGGCCACTGTGGCCTTGGCGAGGTCGGCCGGGACGATGGGTGGTGAGTCGAGGGACTCGATCAGCAGGACTTGGTGGTCCTGCTCTACCTCGCATGCGGGGTCTCCTAAACTAGGGAGGGGAGACCGGGACAGCGCGTCCGCATGGGAGATCTCCTTCCCTGGGCGATAAACCAGCTCATACTGGTAGGCATTAAGGAAAATCGCCCAACGTAGCATTCGGGGGGACAGGATTTGAGGGGTGGGCTTGCCTGTGGTGAAGATTCCCAGGAGAGGCTTGTGATCAGTCACCACCGTAAACTTGCGGCCGTATAAGAAATCGTGGAACTTCTTGGTCCCAGCGATTATGGCCAGGGCCTCCCTATCTGTTTGCGCGTAGTTGCGCTCGGCCTTTGAAAGGGACCTGGAGTAGTATGCAACTGGGGCTTCCCGCCCGCTCTCCAACACGTGGCATAGCACCGCCCCCACCCCCACTGGGGACGCATCACAGACTAAAACTACTGGCCTCCTCAGGTCAAAGTGGGTCGGGACAGCATCCGAGGATAAAAGCGCCTTTAGCTCCCTGAAAGCTTTCTCTTGCCTATCTCCCCACCGCCAAACCGCCTCTTTCTTTAAAAGTGCGTGCAGTGGCTCCGCAACAGATGCCTTCCTTGGCAGGAAGGAATGGTAAAAATTTAAGAGCCCTAGAAATGACTGCAGCTCCAGTTTCGCGGTGGGGCGAGGGGCGTTTTGCACAGCCGCAACCTTGGACTCGGAGGGCTTGATGCCCTCTGGGGTTATCTTGAACCCAAGGAACTCAACCTCCCTCGCAAAGAATACACATTTGTCCCTTCTCAGTCGGAGCCCCGCTTTCTCGAATACTGAAAGGACCCCGTCTAGCCTCTTTGCTAACTCTAATTTGCTCCCTGCTGTTATCAACACGTCGTCAAAATATGGGAGGACGCCTGGAAGTCCCTTTAAAAGGTGTTCCACGAGGGACTGGAAGATCCCGGGGGCCGAATTCACGCCGAACTGTAGGCGCATTACCTTAAATGCCCCCTTGTGCTTGACGATGGTTTGCGCAGTGGCAGCAGCTGGGGTTACGGAGAGCTGCTGATATGCCTGCGCCAGGTCTAGCTTGGCAAAACACCTCCCCCCATGTAACATGGCCAGTAAATGGCTGACCACGGGCACCGTATATGCATTTGGCCGAATGGCCTTATTGATCGTACATTTATAGTCCGCACAAATCCTGACCTCCCCGTTTGACTTAAGAGCCATTACAATCGGCGTTTCCCACTCCGCCGAATCAACTGGAACCAAAATCCCCTGCCCCACCAATTTGTCCAGTTCCGCCTCGATCTTGTCCTTGAGGGCGAAGGGCACTCTCCTTGGCTTGAGGCGGAAGGGCCGGATTTCTGGGTCCAGCTCAAAGGATACCGAAGGGGGCCTTTGTATGTCCCGAGCCCCTTCTTGAAAACGTCCGGGTGTGCATTGCACACGTCCCGCATTGGGTCAGTCTCGATGGAGTTAATGCCGGACAGTTCAATTCCCAGGGGAGCAAACCACTGCGTTCCCAGAAGGCAGCATCTTTCCCCCTTGAGCACCACTAGGGGCAGTTTCTCGGAGTAACTCTTGAACTTCACCTTGAAGTTCCCCACCCCCAATACTGGGATCCCATTTCCCTGCACGTCCCGTAAGTGTGACCTCATGGCCCGCAGTTTGGGCCGCGCATCTGGGGGAATGCGCATAAACTCTTTTTGGGACAGGATGGAATATGACGACCCCGAGTCTATCTCCATCCTCACCGGGACCCCCTGTAACAGTACCTCTACAAAAAAAACGCTTGTGCTCCAGGGCCACGCGGTTCACGCCTTCCTCGCTGTAGCTGGTCAAGACCTTCCTGGTGCCGGTCGCCTTCCGTTGGTGTGCCTGGGGGTGGCTCGAGGCGCCCTTGTCCTCAGGTCGCCCGCGCCTGCATACTCTGGTGATGTGCCCTTTTCGGCCGCAGTTGTGACACTTGGCCTTCCGAAACGGGCACCTCGTCCGGTCGTGGGACGCCGCACACCCGTTGCAGTGGCGGTCTTGCCGTTCGCGTGTCTGTCGCTTCTCCCCGCGTTTCTTTATTCTCTGGACGTCGTCGTCCTCGCTGGAGCAGGAGTCTGCCATTGCGGATGACTCCTCAGACGTCGCTGGTGTGCCGGCGGGCGACTTGGGGGCCCGCCAGGCCGTCTTCGCCGGTGTCCGCCGGGCCGCCTGCACTGGTGACTTGGCCCTTTCAGACGTGGCCCCTCGGGACTTGAACACTCTGACCCCGCTCCTGGCCGCCTCGGCTGTTTGGGCCTCCCGCAGTACCTCGTTGAACGTGAGGCGATAGTCGCAGGTCATCAATTTTCTCTGGACCTCCTTGTCCCTCAGGCCACACAGCATGCGGTCTCAGAGTGCCGTGTCCAGGTCTTCCCACTGGCAGTGCACCGCTGCCAGCCTGAGGGCCGCCGCGTAGGCGGACACTGTTTCTCCCAGGTGTTGGTCTTGCCTGTGGAATGCGACCCTGGCCGGGAAGATCGACACGGGGGGCTGGAAATGATCGCGCAGTAACTCTAGGATGCGGTCGAGGGGCACCACGTCCACCTTCCGTGGGGCCACCAGGTTCATCAGGATGCGCTGCGCGGCCGGCCCCACCTGGGCCAGGAAGTGTGATCGCATCTTCACGTCGTCGTCGACGCCCGCGGCTTCCATCACGTGCCGAAACTGGCACTCATACAGCTCCCATTGCTCCGGGTCACTGATATCGAAGTGGTAAGACTTGACCTTGGGATTCGCCATTGATCCCACCTTCATCGCCAATTTAGTGTCTTGCACGGAAGACAAAGAAGGAGCCGCAGTGAGGGCTAAACGCAGGTTTATTGGGTGATGATCAGGATGAACATGTGGTAATGGCGGAGGTACAGCTCATTATATACTGCAGTACATACATTTGAATCTCGTTGCACGGTAGCTTATTGGCTGCTACCGGCGTGACGTCATTCTGAGTCATGCCCATCTTCTCCAGGTGATCCTCGCGTGGGAAAGGTTCCCGCGGCTGCCGGTGATTTGGGGAATGTGAACCATGTGAGCTGAACGCTCGCAGCTGCCCTCTATAGGCAGCTTACTCGCGTTCCTTAACAGCTGAGCTACATTGTAATTGTGGTCAGGGTACATTCATACATTTCTTAAAGCAACATTGTACATACACAACAGGTTTTTAAAAACAAATTGCATGCTCCATACTTTTTCTCACGCTGGTCTTTTTTTTTTTTGTGGGGGCACTGTTTGGTGGGCTGGGCAATTGTTTGGTGTTTGCTGCTGTTTGGATGATTAACACTGTGCTGCATGATGGGACATGTTGGCATCCATTTTGTCCTTTCTTCCATCCAGTAATTGTTTACAGTTGTTGTTGTTGTTCAGTCGCACAGTCGGTTCCGACCCTTTGCGACCCTATGGACCATTGTTCTCCAGGCATCTCTGTCCTCCACCATCCCCCTCAGCACTCCCAGTTCTGTGCCCATTGTGTCTACAATACCATCTAGCCATCTCATCTTTGGCCTCCCCCTTCTTCTTTTGCCCTCCACCTTTCCCAACATCAGGGCCTTCTCAAGTGAATCCTCCCTTCTCATTTGATGTCCAAAATACTTTAGCTTCGTCTTTACTATTAGCCC
Source organism: Bradypodion pumilum (assembly GCA_035047305.1). Classification (NCBI taxonomy): domain Eukaryota; kingdom Metazoa; phylum Chordata; class Lepidosauria; order Squamata; family Chamaeleonidae; genus Bradypodion; species Bradypodion pumilum. The sequence continues at coordinate 11,698,317 of JAWDJD010000001.1, read as the reverse complement.
TTCCAATGAGCAGTCAATGTTGATTTCTTCTAAGATTGACCTATTTGTTCTCCTCGCTGTCCAGGGTACTCTCAAAACTCTCCTCCAACACCACATTTCAAAGGCATCTATTCTTCTGCGTTCAGCTTTCCTAATTGTCCAGCTCTCACATCCGTACATTACTACTGGGAATACCATTGCTTTGACTATTCTAATTTTTGTTTGCAATGTGATGTCTCTGCTTTTCACTATGTTCCCCAGGTTTCTCATGGCTTGTCTCCCAAGAATCAGTCGCCTTTTTATTTCATGGCTGCAATCCCCATCTGCCGTGATCTTTGATCCCAGGAAAGTAAAATCTGTCACTGCTTCTACTTCTTCCCCATCTATTTTCCAGGAACTGATTGGGCCTGTTGCCATTACCTTGGTTTTCTTGATATTGAGTCTCAAACCAGCTTTTGCACTCTCCTCCTTCAGCCCAATCAAGAGGTTCTTTAGGTCTTCCTCACTTTCTGCCATTAGGGTGGTATCGTCTGCATATCTCAGATTGTTTATGTTTCTCCCAGCAATTTTAATCCCATATTGTGATTCCTCCATCCCTGCATTTCGCATTATGTGCTCTGTGTATAGATTGAATAAGCAGGGTGATAAAATGCAGCCTTGTCTTACTCCTTTTCCTATTCCAAACCACTCTGTCATTCCATGTTCTGTCCTAACTGTTGCTTCTTGGTTCATGTACAGATTTCTCAGGAGGCATATGATGTGCTCTGGTATTCCCATCTCTTTAATTACTTGCCACATCTTGTTGTGGTCCACACAGTCAAATGCCTTAGTGTAATCAATGAAACAAAAGTAAACTTGTTTCTGGTATTCCTTTGTTTTCTCCATGATCCAACGTATGTTGGCAATGTGGTCTCTAGTCCCCCTGCCTCTTCTGAAACCGGCCTGCACCTCTGGTAGTTCTCTCTCCACATGTTGCTGAAGTCTGTCCTGTATTATCTTGAGCATCACCTTGCTGGCGTGTGGGATGAGTGCAATTGTTCGGTAATTTGAGCATTCTTTGGCGTTGCCCTTTTTTGGGATTGGGACGTATACTGATCTTTTCCAATCCTGTGGCCACTGTTTTGTTATCCAGATTTGCTGGCATATTGAGTGCAGTAATTTGACGCCATCATCTTTTAGCGCTTTGAAAAATTCGACTGGGATACCATCATATCCACTAGCTTTGTTGTTTGCAGTGCTCTTTAGGGCCTTTCTAACTTCGCTCTCCAGGATGTCTGGCTCGAGTTCAGTTTTTTCATCATTGTGGTTAGCAGGAGTGTTGAGGTCCTTTTTGTAGAGTTCCTCTGTGTACTCTTTCCATCTTTTCTTTATCTCTTCTGCATCAGCTAGCTCTTTTCCGTCTTTGTCCCTTATCATGTTCATTTTTGCTTTAAATGTTCCCTTTATTTCCCCGATTTTTCTGAAGAGATCTCTAGTCCTGCCTCTTTTGTTGTTTTCCTCCATTTCTTTGCACTGTTCTTTTAGGTAGTTTTCCTTATCTCTCCTTGCTTTTCTTTGAAATTCTGTGTTCAGAAGGTTGTATTTTTTCTTTTCTCTTTTGACTTTTGCCTTCCTTCTTTCCTCTGCTATTTTAAGAGCCTCATCAGACAACCATTTTGCTTTCTTACGATTCTTTTCTTTTGGTATGGTTTTCTTTGCTGCTTCCTGCATGATGTCCTTTATCTCTGTCCATAATTCTTCTGGCACTCTGTCTATTGCGTCCAGGCCATTATATCTGTTCATCACCTCCACCGTGTATTCTTTAGGGATGCTGTCTAGGTGATATCTGTCTGGTCTTCTTGTTTTCCCTATTTTCTTTAGTCTTAACCTGAATTTTGCGATCAGTAGGTTGTGATCTGAGCCACAGTCTGCTCCAGGTCTTGTTTTTGCTGATTGTATGGAGGTTCTCCATCTTTGGCTGCAGAGTATGTAGTCAATTTGGTTTCGGTGTTGGCCATCTGGTGATGTCCATGTGTAAAGTCGCCTCTTGTGTTGCTGGAAGAGAGTGTTTGCTATGACCAGTGCGTTCTCTTGGCAGAACTCTATCAATCTTTGCCCTGCTTCATTTTGTGTTCCAAGACCGAACTTGCCTGTTATTCCCTCCACTTTTTGATTTCCTACTTTGGCATTCCAGTCTCCTAATATAATTTGGACATCATTTCTTGGTGTCTGTTCTATGAGGTGTTCTAGGTCCTCATAGAACTGGTCCTATAGAACGGCCGCATGGCTGCAGATTAACACTGTGCTGCATGATGGGACATGTTAACTTTTAAACCTGCACTTCATAAAGTTTTCAAAAAGTTAAAAACTTGTTGTATGGTTTGTCCCCTAAAATTAGGGTTGTTTGACATGTTTTTGTAATGTACTTAGCCTTTAGACAATGATTTCTTGTTCTGTCAGTTTCCTCTCTGTTTCCTTGACTTTGCCCTGAAGTATGTGCTGTTACAGTACAATGTATCTCTATGGAAATTACACTATACAAGGTATCACAGCAAGGATTTGGATGTAGTATGAGGCATCGCGGCTAGGATTTTATATGCCTCATACAAAGTCCAAATCCGTATAAAGTCCAAACTTGTGGAACCAAGTTTGGGCATTGTATGAGGTATCACTGTACCATGGTTCCCGATTCCTCCACCAACCAGCTTTTGCCATTAGAAGACCATCATCCTTTGACCTGAGCCAAAACCTGAGACAAAGGTCCTTGTGATAGCACAGAGATGGAGGAAGGCAAGATGTAATGCAACAGGAAGGGTATTTCCCCTAGACTTCATAAGGGATGATACAACAAGAAGCTTCATGAATGATGTTCTCTATTACTTTGATCCATGGTATTGTGGGGCCAACACCAGTATGCCAAAAAGTCAGGATATATAAAAATATGTAGGGTTTTCTTAAAAGTGCACAGGGATGTTTAAAAAAGCACTCGAACTACAGAGAAAGAAGTCCAGATGAAATGATAACTGAGACCAGCCAATTTGGTGAAAAATGGCAGGATCTTGCTATGAGATGAGTACTCCTTGCTCTGTTCTTCAGGAAAGCTGGCTGGTCCAAATGGCAGCTCAGTTCTGATCTGATGGTGTTGTTTTTTATTCCAGTTTTGTAAGATTCCCAATACCTACCATGGTAGCAATATGCTGTACAAATTACAACCAAGTCCATACATAACATGAATGGACTTTACCTCCTCCAAATTATTTCTGTAGATGCCATTGATGGGGGCAGTGCTGGGCATCAGCCGGTCCGCCCCGGTCTGAGCAGACCAGTGGTAGACCCGACAGTATCAGCTCTTCCAATCCTTCTCCTCCAGAGCGGCTGCTGCTGCCTCCTTAATAGGCTGTTGGTGCCGCTGGGGTGGGGGTGGGGTGGAGGTGTCAGCGTGTGCGCACCTGGCCCTAGGGGAAGGGGAGGGGGAGCTGACATCATGCACCACCCAGAGGAGTTTGCCTGCCCACCCCAGTTGCCCCCGCCGCCGCTCCTTGCCTCTTCCTAGCAACAGCAGCACAACTTTCGCGATGCCTGGACCTAGTCCTGCAGGAAGAGAACTTCCTGCAGGATGTCTGCTTGGGCATTGCAGAGTACCGCAAAAGGAGCATATGTCTGAATTTATATGTCATTTGGTTTTTTTTCTCCGTGGCATGGAACAGGCTCACTCATGCTACTGATGTCAAGTGGTCTTTTCTTGTGTTGATATGGGTGGTGCAGTGGTTAAACTGCTGTTCTGCAGCCATAACTGCTGACATTGTGAGTTTGAGCCTGATCAGGTTCAAGTTTGGATCAGACCTCCATCCTTCCAAGGTCAGTAAAATGTGTACCTAGTGTGTTGGGGGGGGATGCTAATTACCTTGGGAACTGCCCAGAGAGTACAGTAAGCACTATGGAGTGGTATATAAGTACAATTACTATTCAAGCATGGGTGGGTGCCAGACATACAGCACACTGATTTGGGCTAGGCAGGGAGTAGACATTTCATGGGCAAGCTAAGCTACTTTTAATATATGCTTTTCCTGGGCATGGTTTCCCAAGGCAGGGGGAGACAAAGGGAAGAAAGTTGATAGGAGGTTTTACTATAAATTGAAGGTGTATCCCATTCACAAAACCGATAGCACTATGGTGTCCCCATTCCAGGCCATAGACCTCTAAACACCTCATTCTCTGGTGTGCATTTTTCCTCTCCCTTTCCAATTTGGAAAAGTTTCAAATACATACGAATAGATGGAGAAACCCAATAACAAATTGGTTCAGGCTGCTTTGAAATCAGCTTGGGATGAGTTTGTCCCATTTTCTGCAGCAAATATTTGGATGCAAATGAGATAGGATGGTGTTCACTCACCTCAGCTGAAAAGCTAACAAATTATTCTCTGCAATCACACATAATGCAGCAGCATCATTGAACCCAATCAGGTGTGGATTTCATTGGTATGTGGAAGAGCAGTGACTTGGATTTCCAAATCGTTCACTGAGCATCCAAAGGGGAGGATGGAGTATGAATAAAACCAACAGGAATGCAGTTCCAGCATACACGTGGAAGGGGGTGGATTCAGAATATTATTGGAATGATCAGGCATTAACAGTAACTGACTTTGTCGACGGCTGCAAATGGACATTACAAGTAATCTATTGTCAGGCTGAAAACACGTCAGGGTTGGAGAGAAAGGAGGAGGGCAAGTTTCTGTTTGAGACAACTGACTTCAAAAGAATTCTGTACTGACACCTTGTAGACCACCAGCCCAACAACAAAGAAAGCTAATTTGAAAATTCCAGAACGTAGAGCAAACTCTGCCATACCTGTCAAGCGCAGCTCTGGAGATTACGGGACCTGCGCAGAACATTTCTGCGCAGTTCCATTCTACCCATGCGTAAAAGCCTTCTACGCATGTGTAGAAGCGACCTGCACAGAAATGTTCTGTGCAGGTTGCTTCTATGCATGCGTAGAAGGCTTTTATGCATGCGTAGAAGGCTTTTACGCATACGTAGAACAGACCTGCGCAGAACCGTTCTGCGCAGGTCACTTCTACGCATGCATAGAAGGCTTCTACGCATCCTTTTCTGCACAGAAGCCTTCTACGCATGCGTAGAAGGGTTCTACGCATGCGTAGAAGGGTTCTACGCATGTGTAGAAGGGTTCTATGCATGCGTAGAAAAGACCTGAGCAGAAGGGATGCACAGAAACTCCTTTCCCCCACGGCCAAATTATGGGGTAGCGGCAGCTCCGTGCGGGAAATGGAGAAAATCAGTGCGGAATTACGGGGTAATCACAGCCAATACGGGGAACTTGACAGGTATGAACTCTGCTGTGACACTCACACCCAATCAGCTCTGAAGGATTTCTCTCTTCTAATAATGAGCTGTCTGTAATGTCTACTTCTCTCTACATGGGAGGCAAAGGCTTTGGAGCATGCCTAATGGAACCACAGGCAAGCACATGCCTTGCACATGGAATGGCTCAGGCCCCATCTCCAGCATTGCAGATTAAAGATAAGGTTTCAAGCGTCTGCTGAAGGAAAATGCTGAGTTCTGCAAATCACTTTGTATATTGTAAGTCTGCCTTGTACTTCAACATATCAGAGACTCGAAGCTTACATTTAAGTCACCATCACATGCCATACACATGACATGTTAAGCTGCCTCAAAAGTGAACAGATCAAAACAAACAAAAGGATTTGAGATGGAGCCCAATTCCATGATATGAATGTTGCTCTTCCGCTGCTTACCAAATCCGGCTGGATTTCTTGATTGCTATGGGAATGCATGTGTGCATGCACTCTGTTATGTATGTATGTATGTGTGCATGTCCATTATACTGTAAAGGCAAGAATGTAACCACTCCAAATACCAACGATCTCAGCTGTAAAGGAACGCGAGCAGACAGCCCATAGAGGGCAGCTGCGAGCGTTCAGTCTCACATGGTCCACATTGCTCAATTACAAACAGCCGCGGGAAAACCTTCCCCGCATTCAGCAGCAGAAGAAAGAGGCGTGCCGGGGCGAGGCCACGCCGGTAGCAGCCAATGAGCTACCGTGCTACAAGATTCAAATGTAGAGTGCTACTGTATATATTGAGATGTATCACCGCCATTACCTCAGGCTTCACCGGAACACTATGCAATAAACCTGCGTTAAACCAACCCTTCGGTTGTCCTGTTGTCCTTGGTCCCATATACTAAATTGGCGATGAAGGTGGGATATGGCTGCCCACGGGACCAAGACATGCGCCGGCTACGAGATCAGGAAGCCGGGAGACTTGGAGCTGTTTGAGATAGACTTCAACGCAGCGCTGGTGGAGCTCGAAGTCTCAGATGAGGCCAAGAAGAGGGCCATTTTCGTCCGCATGCTCGGACACGAGACCAAGAGGACCTTGGTGGACCTGATCGCGCCGAGGAAGGTGGGCGACCTCAAAGCCACAGAGCTCCTGGCGGCGCTGCGCGCCCATCTCCGGCCAGCGATAGCGATGTTCCCCGCTCGGAGCGCGTTCTGGAGGCGAGTCCAGGCGCCCGGGGAGTCGGTCGCTGAGTTCGCCGCGGCCCTGCGGCTGGCCGCCGGCCCATGCAAGTGGGAGATCCCAGAAGTCACCCTCCGGGACTGCCTGCTCTGCGGTCTGAGGGACACAGAGACTCAGCGCGCGCTGATGAAAAGGGAGCCGCCTCCCACGTGGCAACAAGTCCTCGACACGGCGCAGGCCGCGGAGGCCATGACTGCCGGGGTGCAAGAGCTCCAGGACTGGCGCCCGACGCCCGCCAAGGCAGAGAGCTCGGTGCGCGCGGCCCGGCAAGCTTCGGACTCGTCTGCGGAGAGCGGCGACGACGAGGACGTCCGGAGGGTCCAGAGAGAGGGCCGGCGCTGCGACGGCTGCGGCGCCGCCCACGCCCGCGCCAAATGCCCATTCCGCAAGGCCGAGTGCCACAACTGCGGCCGGCGCGGGCACATCGCCAAGGTCTGCCGGAAGCGGCGCGAGGCCACAAGGAGTTCTCCAGACCGCTAGGCGAGGCAGGATTGCACCACGAGGCCAAAGGACGGCACGAGGCCAAAGGACGGCACCCGGACCACGAGGACGTGGGACGGCGTAGGGCGCATCTCCGACGACAGCGAGGACGACGCTCCGGTTTGCAGCGTTTCCACGGAGCACCCCCGATACTTCGTTGAGGTAGTAATACAAGGGGCCCCTGTTAGAATGGAGGTGGACTCGGGTTCGTCATACTCTATTATTTCCCAGGGGGAGTTCATGAAAATCGCCCCCCGAGTACGGCCCAAGCTCAAAGCGTTGAGGGCCACACTGAAGGACGTGCAAGGGAACCGCATCCCAGTGTTGGGGATTGGGAAGTTCCAGGTCCAGTTTAAAAAGCACACCGCAACGCTTCCCCTAGTCGTCCTCAAGGGAGGAAAATGCAGCCTCCTCGGGACTCAATGGTTCCAGCCCCTGGGGTTGTTCATTGGGGGGGTGCACGCCGTGGGAGCACACGCCACCGGGACTGATCCAATACAGAGCGTGTGCGACGCGCACCCCGAGGTTTTCAAAAAGGGGCTCGGAAAATTCAAGAGGCCCCCAGTGACTTTCGACCTAGACCCTGGAGTACGTCCAATCAGACTTAAACCGTGCAGAGTGCCTTTCGCACTAAAGGACAAAATAGAGGCGGAGTTGGACAAATTGGTGGGCCAGGGGATTCTTGTTCCTGTTGATTCTGCGGAGTGGGAAACTCCAATTGTAACAGCGCTCAAGGCCAACGGGGAGGTCCGCATATGCGCTGATTACAAGTGCACCATCAATAAGGCGATCCGCCCTAATGCGTATCCGGTGCCAGTAGTCAGCCACTTGTTGGCCAGGTTACACGGGGGGAGGTGTTTCGCTAAACTCGACCTGGCCCAAGCCTACCAGCAACTCCCGGTGACCCCCGCCGCAGCTGCTGCACAGACCATAGTCACCCACAAAGGGGCGTTCCAGGTATCGCGCCTCCAATTCGGCGTGAATTCGGCGCCAGGATTTTCCAGTCACTCGTGGAACGCCTCCTGAAGGGGTTAGAGGGGGTGTTACCCTACTTTGATGACGTATTGATTACAGGGGGGAGCCGGGCCGAATTAGCAACAAAGTTGGGAAAGGTCCTGGCAATATTCGAAAAGGCGGGGTTGCGGTTGCGAAAAGACAAATGCGTTTTCTTCGCAACTGAGGTTGAGTTCCTAGGGTTCCGTGTTACTCCCGAGGGAATCAGGCCATCCCAATCCAAGGTGGCCGCCATCAAGAAGGCCCCTCGCCCCACCTCCAAGCCCGAGTTGCAGTCGTTCCTGGGACTGCTCAATTTTTACCACTCCTTCCTTCCGCGGAAGGCAGCAGTGGCGGAACCGCTACACAAATTGTTAAAAAAGGACGAGGCATGGAAGTGGGGCGACGTCCAGGAGAAGGCTTTCAATGACCTGAAGCGACTCCTGGCATCAGATGCTGTACTGACCCACTTCAATCCCAAACGCCCAGTGGTCCTAATATGTGATGCATCCCCGGTGGGGGTGGGGGCGGTGTTATGCCACGTACTGGAGAACGGGAGGGAGGCCCCGATAGCGTTCTACTCTAGGTCCTTGTCCCAAGCGGAGAGAAACTATGCCCAGACAGACAGGGAATCACTAGCGATAATTGCGGGGACCAAGAAATTTCATGATTTTGTGTACGGCCGCCCCTTCACCATAGTGACTGACCACAAGCCCCTGCTAGGCATTTTCACCGCAGATAAGCCCACACCCCAAATCCTGTCCCCGAGAATGCTCAGGTGGGCCATTTTTCTCAACGCGTATCAGCACGCGTTGGTATACCGGCCCGGGAAGGAGATCAGCCATGCGGATGCCCTGTCGAGGTCTCCCATTCCCCGGGATGGCTGCCACGTGGGCGAGGTAGAGAGGGACCACCAGGTCTTAATGATAGAGGTCCTAGACTCCCCTCCAGTAGTACCGGCCGACATCGCTAAAGCGACCGGCAAGGACAAAACGCTGGCCACAGTTTGCTCCTGGGTACAGAAAGGGTGGCCCATGTCTTCCCCAGCAGCGGAATTCGACACATTTTTCAAAAAGAAACTAGAGTTGTCCCTAGAGAGGGGTTGCCTTTTGTGGGGACAGCGGGTAGTGATCCCCACGTCTCTCCGGCCGAGGGTGCTTAAACTGCTGCACGTCAGCCACCCGGGGGTCATCCGCTCTAAGGCACTGGCCCGCAGTTACTTTTGGTGGCCCCAGCTAGACGCCGACATCGAGCACATGGTCGGCACTTGCGAAGCGTGCCAAAGCTCCAGGCCAGAAGAGGCCCACTCGCCACATAGGGAGTGGGACGCAGCAAGGGGGCCCTGGTCCCGGGTACACGTAGATTTTGCTGGCCCGTTCAGGGGAACGCTCTTCCTCCTTGTAGTGGACGCGTTCTCCAAGTGGTTAGAGGTCATTCCAGTCTCGAGCACCTCCTCGGCCACAACAATTAAACAGTTACGGAGGGTCTTTTCCACGTTCGGTTTACCCGACACCCTCGTCAGCGATAACGCTAGCTGTTTCACATCCACCGAGTTCGGGGCATTCATGGAGCGCAACGCCATTCGGCACATCACCTCCGCCCCTTTTCACCCGGCCACCAACGGCCAAGTAGAGCGCCTCGTGCGCACCACGAAAGGCGCGCTGCTGCGCATGGGCCACGGAGACCTCGACCTGAAATTGTGCCAATTCCTGCTAAGGTACAGGGTCACCCCATTGGCGTCAGGGTACTCCCCCGCAGAGCTGTTGATGCGCAGGAAGCTGGCCACGGGAATCTCCAAGCTAGACCCCACGAGAGTAGAGGACAAAGGGTGGAACATAGGGGTGGAACCCACAAAGAGTTTCAGCGTAGGCGCCCCGGTGCACTGCAGGAACTACGCCAACGCGGGGCCAGCCTGGGTACCGGGCACCGTAGTAGAACAAACCGGCCCCGTCTCATACCGCGTGGAGACCAGTACAGGTTTCCTGTGGAGGCGACACGTGGACCAGCTCAGGCGCAGGGTCCCCGGAGAGCAGGACGGAGACGAAAATAGCATCGAATCAGCGTTAGGGTACTCCCCCACCCGTTTAGCCCAAGGGGGAGGAAAGGGGGAGCATGGGTCCCCACCAAGGGGGGAGGAAAGGGAATCGATCCACAGAGATCTTTTGCGGGAGGCCGCGGCAGAAAGGAAGAGCCCCGACCACACACATACCCCTCGGAAGTTCCCCCGAAACACAGATGCCCATAGAAGTTTAGACGTTGATTTACAATACCAGGGGGAGTTAGCGGAGTGGTCCCCCACCCGTCCTAGCGAAAAGAGGGGTTTCAGTTCAGCCCCTGGTACTTCCAGTCCCAGTAGCCCCTGTGAGTTAGAATGCAATATAGCGCCAATTTCCCGGAGACCGACACCCCCAAGACGGGAGGCAACGGCGAGTCCGCCCACCACAGTCTCAAGATCCCCCGAGCGGGGATCAGAAGGTAGCAGAACCACAAGGGCGACCTCATCGGTTCCACGGTTCACAATGGGAGGGTCCCCGGGGTCCGAGAGCAACAGGCAGGGATTCACCTCCCAACTGTTCATTCCATTCCCATCCCCGGGCGCAGGGCAGGCACGGACGCCCCACAGAGCCACTAACAAATCCCCGTTTCCCGTTGCAGGACAAGCACCCGCGGAGTCAGGGATCACAGACTCTCCAGTACTAGGGCAGACGCAGGCACGCCCCAAGCGCACGTGCGGCAAGCCACAATGGTTGCGGGACTTCGTCCCATCCTAGGGGGGAGGGATGTTATGTATGTATGTATGTGTGCATGTCCATTATACTGTAAAGGCAAGAATGTAACCACTCCAAATACCAACGATCTCAGCTGTAAAGGAACGCGAGCAGACAGCCCATAGAGGGCAGCTGCGAGCGTTCAGTCTCACATGGTCCACATTGCTCAATTACAAACAGCCGCGGGAAAACCTTCCCCGCATTCAGCAGCAGAAGAAAGAGGCGTGCCGGGGCGAGGCCACGCCGGTAGCAGCCAATGAGCTACCGTGCTACAAGATTCAAATGTAGAGTGCTACTGTATATATTGAGATGTATCACCGCCATTACGTCAGGCTTCACCGGAACACTATGCAATAAACCTGCGTTAAACCAACCCTTCGGTTGTCCTGTTGTCCTTGGTCCCATATACTAAACACTCATTCCCAAACATGAACACATAATGTTTTGAGATGTCCCTGCCCCTCCCTCAGCATTTCACTTCTTTTTCAACTGGACCCTGACAAGCCTGTTGGCAAAATTAAAGGTATGCCATTCACATTGCACAGACGTTGCTGAAGACTATATAAACCTGCCAACCTCTTGGATGAAACAAGAGGGATTTGTTTATGAATCATATAGGAATATGAGGCTTTTTTTATTCTGTCAGTGCACTAATAATTGAGGGGGATCACAGGAAATGAGAAGGCAAACTGACAGGAAAGTGGGTTTTGCTTTTGCTTGCTTTTTTTTAAACCAAGGAGGTGTTCTGACCCCTTTGTAATCTCTTCCTTCAGAATGCCAAGTTAGGAAAGTGTCAGAATGAGTTTCTCCCACAAACCTGGTGTGCGGGGACTAAGATGAAAGCACCCTTGCAGGACTCGAACCATAAATCCTGCCGGAAAGAGAAATGCTTCCACTGCCCAAAGAATTACTTGCCGCTGAGAAGGTTACAGGTGCCCTGCTGTGGATCCTTGCTGACTTCTCAGTCCAATCGCTGGCAGGGATTCAGGTTGGTCTGCCCAAGCAAAGAAGATAAATGTGTTGCCGGTACTAAACCAGCTGAATTCTTCACAGAACCTTTTGCTAACTTCAGGGAATCTTCGAGTGGAGTGACAACAGAAAGAAAAGCAGGGAAGCCTCAACCAGGAGATACAAAGAGAGACCTCGAAGGTAAGGTTGTAGATCTATGCAGTGTTTCAAAACTGTTTTCAGTTTGTTACCCCACAATGCTTAAAGCTCACCATCTATACATTTAATTTAATTTAATTTTCGCGCTTATATACTGCCCACTCAGGTGCAACCCGACTCAGGGCGGTTTACATGGCGGACAATAAATACAATATAATAATACAATAACACAATCATAATACAGTAACCCATCTCCAAAGGTACAGTTACAAAAAAATTCAATTACAGCAAGAGAAAACAAACAAAAATTAGAAATACAAGATCCATAAAATACAGTATAACAGCAATAGCAATGATGTAATCAATATAATCAAAGCATACAATATCAAAATATCAAGTTCCCAAGGACAAGGTCCACAGATAATGGAGTCATCAGCTCAACAGTTCCACTGAATGACCCCAGTGTCCCACGGCTCTTTATCCCTCCCGGTGGAACAGGGAGAGGAAGGCGGGACCCCTCGCAGCTGCGGCTCCAGGCGGCGATCTTCGGCCTGGCCCCGGCGGCCCATGGCTCTTTATCCCTCCCATTGGAACTGGGAGGGGAAGGCAGGACCCCTTGCAGCTGCGGCGGCGCTCTGGGCGGTGATCTTCCATACTATATATATAGTACTGCCATTTCCCTGGAGTTCTTGGAGTGATGTATGTGAGAACAAGCAAGGAATTAGGTTTTGTGGACATGTTACAATGAAACACCTCATACATAGCCTATTCATTCCCACCTTATGTTACCAGTGCCAAACATGGACACTTAAAATGAAACATAACCAAAAGTGGTCACCACAGAAATGAGATGTCTGTGGAAGGCTGCTAGAGTGACTAGAAGGAACACTTGTCTGCTTTTATCTCCCCCCTTCTCCTTTCAATCCCTTTTATCCTTTTCTTATCCCTTTTCTTATCTTTTATCACTTTTTAATGTTTTTTTAAATCTTTTGTGAGCTCTTAAACTGTGTTTTGTATTTTTCTTAAGGGGTTAGGGAGGGTTTTGGAGGGCTCCGTTGGTTTTTAAGATTATGTATGTTTTTAACTCTTGTGTAGGCCACCTTGGGTCATCCAAGGATGAGGAAGGCGGGGTAGAAATGATGTAAATAAATAATAAATAATAATAAATAAAATCAGGAATATGGTTTTTTAAGTCATCTCAGAAGCGCACAAAGGTGCTTTCTGGGTTGAAAGGATTTTTGCTGGAGGAACTCCACTCAGGGGATTCTTGAATGGGGCTCCTTTCATGTCCCCAAGATCTTTTCCAACTAAAGTGGTTCCTATTTATCTACTTACAATTTCTTGCTTTCAAACTGCTAGGTTGGCAGGAGCTGGGACAGAGACAGGCACTCATTCCATCAGGCAGTACTCAGGTCTTGACTGCTGACATGTGAACCTTCTAGCTAACAAGGTGAGCTTCTTAACCACTGACCCACCACATTCCCGACAAGTGAGGCTATAAGGGAATGAATTTGAACAGAACTACATACAGAGACAACAAATACAATTGTTTCTCAATTTGGAGACAATGTCTTGGAATTCCATACCTTACAAGGCATATGTGGAAAGAGAATGACAAAGAACACGAGGCTGACTCAGAGGAAGGTGGCGCGATAACATCAAAGGAAGAACACCAAATAACATTGGTGGAGGCCACTAGAAAAGCCAGAACAAGCACCTTGCATCTCCCTTGATACCCGATGGGGTAAAAGAGGAAACAGAGGGGAAGAAGAGGACATTTAATTTAATTTAATAGTCATATTTATATATGCCGCCCACTCAGGCAGAACCCGACTCAGGGCGGCATTACAACAAGTTCTAGAAAAAATAAAAACACTTTAAAAGACCCATATCCCACCCACCCATCCCACCCACTATAAAAAGAAGACATGTTACAGACAGATGTAGGTGCATTTGATAGAACACAGTACTTGCCTCTTCATCCTGTTCTTAAAAGAAGTGCATATTTTGAATATTTACGAAAGCACAACAGTGTGAGACCACTTTAATTAAATAGAAGGGGGATGCATCCAAAATATACCTATAACTTGTATAATGGGCACAAAGTTTGTGCAATTCTATTTCTTAAACGTACAAAAAATTGGATAGATTGTGCCCCATAACAAAAGTGGAAATTTAATTGGGAAAGCTTTAGAGAAAAAGAGGAAGGATGTAGTTGTAGACTTGACAACCTGTGCAGTCTGGTGATTTGAATCTAATGGCTCAGGGAGATATGGTTACAAGTCTCCACTGAACCATGAAATCAGGGCTGGTCATATTTCCTTAGCCTTTCCAACATCACAGGGCTGTGATGAAAATAAAGTAGGGAACTGGATAGCCACATGTATCATTTTGGACTCACTGGAGGAAAGGCAGAAGGTAAAATGAAAGTAGTTAAGACACTGAACTCAACAACTAGAAGGTCAAAGTTCGATTCCCAAGTACTACACAATGGAGTGAGCTCCCATCTCTGCCCCTGCTCCTGCCAACCTAGCAGTTCAAAAGCAAGAAATTGCAAGTAGATAAATAGGGACCACTTTGGTGGGAAGGTAAACAGCATTCTGTGCAATCCAGTGTTGAGACATGCCTGCCACATGTCCATGGAAACATCTGCAGACACAGGCAGCACTGGCTCTTTGGCTATAAACAGGGATGAGCACTGAGCCCTAGAGTCAGATACAACTGGCTTTCAAGCAAAGGTGACCTAATGTGTACCTGATGGTCCTTAACAAGAAAAGAAAACATTATGAATCAAACCTTGTTCTATCCTAATCATATCATAGTTGTAACACCAATGGTTTTTCCTATCTATGTAAAGATAGAAGGAATTGACATGTGTCTCCAAAATGTTGTAAAATACTCCAGATCAGACCTGACATTGAGCGGGGCTTTATCGGCACTGCTGAATCTCCAGGACAGATGTGGAAGAGAATATGACATCTTGGTCGAATGCCAGCAATGAGACGCAGTCGGGGACGAACTTCCTTATTATGAGAAAGCAGCAATTGCTCTGGCAGCAGGTGGAGAATGTGAAACATTTCCATAGCCACAAGCTCACAAACCCAAAGGACCGAAGCCTTCCAAAGCTCTTCAGCTCGTCTCCTCAACACTAACGCAAATCACCTCAGAGCCAGCAACTCAGGATGCTCAAAGCAGAAAATAAACCAGGCCTGTATGAAAACAGTGCCGTGCGTACATTACCAAATAGATCAGGGGTGTGTGCAGTGGGATAAGTGTGTGTGGTTTCTGAACATGTTCTTATTTATTTGCTGCACATTCCTTTAAAAAAGTTCAAAACACAGGACAAAGCAAAGCTGAAGTCATAAGACATTAAGGAACTGATAGCTTTCTAAAGGGAAAAGTAAGGAAATGTAAGGTCTGAGCTGCTTCATCCCAAAGTTTCAAATTAGGGAACAACCTATGAGAAAGAGAGAGAGAACACAAAATCCCAATGTTTTCCAATTAATTTTAACATTGAATGCAATTATATTTAGCCAAGAGCCACCAAAACAGGATCCTAGCCTTTGTGTTTTTTATTTCTTCTTCTGAATCCAAATCCGAATCATGACAATCAGCTATGAAGACTGTCCTGAGATGATACTACAGTGGCCTTTCATCTGTCTTCCACATCACAGCATGACACCTGTACCACTGAACCAGTTCCATGAGTCACTTTCTGGTCCTGAGCCCCAGGTCAGTATTGATGAAGCTGCTGCCCCTCCATCAAGATGGATTCAAGTGGGATTTAATACACTTGGAGATCGCCACCCTTCCCTGTGGACTTCACAACCCAAGGCCATTAGTCCTCAGGGTTGTCAGGTTTTTAAAATTACATTGGAACCATATATATATATATGCCAATAGTCACTTAGAGGACCCTGAATACGCTGAGGGTCAGAGTCCATAAATGTTAGACCATCATGTTCAAGTGGGGGCTTATGGCAGACAGCAACACACTGTGTGAATGTGGAAAGATACAGAATCCTGCTCATTTGCTGGTCTGACAATTACTACCAGAGACATGAGGATTTATGTTTGGCCAATTACAAAGTCAAGAAGGTGGCTTCATTTTGGCAGTCCAAACTTTGATCTGGACATAGAACAACAAGAACAAGAACAAAAACAAAAATGTGAATATAATTTCTCAACCAATTACCACAACCTATACCTCTAGGAGTATGGGAAATGCCCCAAACAGCCTGCAATCTAGATGTACAAAATGGATTTGCCTTAATTAAAAAGATGGATTGTTTTGCATCTTTCTTAACAATGATTTAGTTTCCCCCTCTCTTTCTTTGTATATATGTGAATATGCTTTGCATTTTATAAAGAAAGAACACTAGAGTTATTTTACACAATTTATAAAGATCTTGAAGGAAGCTGCGAGGGGGGTGGAACTTATTTGTCCCACTCTTGGCTAGGGGTGGGGATCTTGTATGGCTCAGAAGTTTCTCACTGAGCTTTGTTCATGACACCTGGAGCTTAGGAGGTGCAGAGTTGTAATCATGTGGCCGAGCCGCCTGATACAACACTTTCCTGCAGTCTGCTAATGTCTGTTGTCTATTTTCCTTAATGAAAGGCTTAGGGCAACCCTTTCCAGGGGCATCTAGGTAGAGACTGACCAGGCTATCCTGCTATGGTAATAGAGTAGACCATACTGCCAGTGACTCAAGGTGACTGCAAGTGTCAGGCGGCGGTTCACTAATCTGACAACCCTGACCACTAGTGGATTTTGTGAAATCCAGAGGGAAGGGTGATGGTCCCCCAAATGGATTAAATCCCACTTAAATCCATCTTGATAGAGGGCAGCAGCTACAACAATACTAGGCTGCAGCTGATGAGGACTTTGCATGCCAAAAGAGTTCAGGGCCAGAAAGTGACTGGCGGAGCTGGATACAGGGGTCACGTTACAATGCAGAAGGTCAAACGCCACGGCATTATATTTGCACAACAGTCTTTACAGCTGATTGCCATGAGGATTGCCAATATTCAGAATCAGATATGGCACAAGAAGAAGGTAGAGAATAGACATGAGTGTTTTCCCATTCCCATCTTCTGCTCTGTAACTGTGCTACTTGCCAAAGGCTACACAGGCTGGCTCTTCTCCCCGGAGGCACAGTAGGGAATCAAATTCCGAACCTCTGGCTCCACAGCCAGAGCTAACAAGCAATGTACCCTTAGGATAATTAATCTAGCATTAAAGAAGCCCTTCATTACTGAAGGGAGGGGCAGTATTTGACCATAATTAAAGCCTGATTAAAAAAATGGGAGCTGGCAACCTAGATCTTCACATCTACTCGCTCTTCTTTCTCCTCCTTCCAGAAGAAGTCCAGCTTTGAGAAAATTCGCAGGGTAGGAAAATAGTAGGACTAGACAATTCATCAAGCAATGATTTGAACTGGGATTGGTTATATTGTGAAAGTCTAATTCCCCATTGCCTCACCTTGCTCTGTTAATTGCATATCTTAGCCTTCGGCTGAAGACTAACTTAGCTTCCAATTGTGTAATGAAACAGCTCCGGTCTTGGCTATTTGTGCATATAAGTCTCTGATATGACTCTGTTTTCTAAGCAGACATTAATGATTCTAAAACTAATATTCATTGTTTGAAAAGCCATAGCAGGCTTGGCATTTACTTAACCTTTTGTCTTGTGTATGAGACTGAGGCGGCCTAAATCCGTTTCTTAATTAATATCTTCTCTTTCTCTTTCCCATTCTCTCTCTCTCTCTTGCTCATATTCTTTCCCCTTCTCACTTCTCCCCCCCCCAAATTAAACTTATTTATTAAATAATTTGCATCTTACTATTAAAATGAGGAGAGGACATACATGTGGATTGGTGAACAGCAACTGGTAAAATGATGAAAGCAAAGGGCGTGGATAATTAAACTTAACAGAAATATCGATTCAAATTGAATTCTATGACCTATAAACAAGGACTGAATGTAACTGAAAATCCAGGTGGAGGTTATTTTTAAACCTGAGACCAAATCTTTTGGAATCATCTCCATCAAACAAATCCTAGAATCAGGTTTTCTTTTTAATTGTAGTTTTTGCGTCAAGCCTTTTTGTGGGCGTTAGGGGATAGTAAAAATGTGTATTTTTGTAATTGTTCTTAGTCAGTGTTAAAGGAATGTTTTCATATATGTTCATACTTTGGGAGCTCTGGTGTGCAAAGAAACGAGATCAATAAATCATGTAAATAGATATGAAATAACATCTTAGACGCTGTGATGGCAAACCTTAGCACTCCAGATGTTCTTGGACTTCAATTCCCAGAAGCCCAAGCCCCCACGAATCCACACAAATGGGTCTGCTGCGATTCATCTGGCCCACGCCGCCCCAGTTGCCCCTGGAAGTGGAAGTAAAAAGTGCCCATATGGAAGAAAGGTTAACCCGGAAGAGCCTTTAACCATACGGGCACATTTTACTTCCGCTTCCGGGAGGGACAAGGGCAGTGTGGGCCAGATGAATTGCAGCAAACCCATTCGTGTGGATTCATGGGGGCTTGGGCTTCTGGGAATTGAAGTCCAAGAACACCTGGAGTGCCAAGGTTCACCATCCTGGTCTTAGAGTATACTTCAAATTGAAAGATATACCAGGCACAGTGGGTTTCAGGCAAGTTGAAACCTCCTCCTCCTCCTTCCGTATCCTAATCTGAATATTGGCTATCCTCATGGCGATCAGACATGAAGACTATCCTGCAAATATATTGCAGTGGCCTTTCATCTGCCTTCCACATTGCAACGTGACCTCCAGTTCCGTGAGTCACTTTCTGGTCCTGAGCCCTTTTGGCACACAAAGTCCTCCTCTGCCCCAGGCCAGTATGGATGAAGCTGCCACCCTCCATTAAAATGGATTCGAGTGGGATTTCATCCACTTGGAGACCATTCCCCTGCCCTGTGGACTTTGGCACCCAAGGCCGTTAGTCCACAAGGTTGACAGGTTAGTTAACCACCGCCTGATACTCAGTGTTGAGTTGCTGGCAGTATGGTCTATGCTATTACCATAGCAGGATAATGTGGCCATACTGGCTCAAACCTCCTGTGCTAGCATAAACTACCTGAACTGGCTGATCTCCAGGTGTAACTGGATAAACCAACCTGATGGCTGAGATCAGTTGGCAAAAGAGCCCAAAGGGGGTCAGTGATGAGTACGGGAAACTGAGTTAAGGATCCAACCCCAGATGCACAGAAATTTTGCCAACATAAAATTAGGCCAGATTAGCGCATTCCTAAGGAGCCATGGTGGCTTAGTGGTTAAAAAGTTGAGCTTAATGATCAGAAGATTGACAGGTCAGCAGTTCGAGACTTGAGTGCTGCATAGTAGACTGGGATTCCGTTGCTTGTCCCTGCTCCTGCCAACCTAATAGTTCGGAAGCAAGAAATTGCAAGTAGATAAATAGGGAGCACTTTGGTGGGAAAGGAACAGCGTTTTGTGCGCTCTGGTGTCTAGTCATGCCTGCCATATGACCACTGAAACATCTGCAGAAGCAGACAGCAGTGGCTCTTCGGTTTTGAAACAGAGGTGAGCACTGAACCCTAGAGTTGGATACAACTGGCTTTTGAGCAAGGGAAACCTTGGTGGTGAATGTAACAGTGTTCTCTTTGCTCAAGCATTTAGCCATGCCTGCCATATGACCATGGAGATGTCTGCAGATGCAGACAGTGTTGCCTATTTGGTTGTAAATGGAGATGAATGCCACATTACTACAGTTAGCCACAACTGCTTTTGAGCAAGGAAGGCCTTTACCTTTATCTGGGGCAGGGATTCTCAACATTTTTCAGCCGTGGGCTGGACCCCTCTGCCCCTCAGAGCAGACTGGATTGGTGGTTCCCCTCACCCTAAATGCTGCCATAAAACACATCCACCGCTGTCATAAATGCGTTTATAATGGTTGCAGACTCACGGCTGTAGTAAATGCATTTACGACAGCCGTAAATGTGGCCTATTCCAGTGGCAGTGTGGGCAGGGGCGCCTGGAGAGAGGTTGGGTGGATTATGTCATGCTGCAGGCCAGATCCAGCCCACAGGCCATTGGTTGTGAACTCCTGACTGAGGGCCCTCCTATATAAATTTCAATATGTTTAACTTGTGAGCATTTTGGATTCAGCAAAGGTTCAAGAGGCTAGGATCAGCTCTGGTAGCTGCCACCTCAGCTCACAGGGGTTGCACCTTGAGAGAAGGGGCTAGAAGAAGCTGTAGATCTTGCATTTGGGAGCTGTTATATGACTTTCTAGTCTAGGATTGCTATGACACCGTGGTCCAGCTTAACGTACAAGGAATGGTTATTTTTCACCAAAACTACCAGCAGAGGAACAGATCACAGGGCGAGCTCTTCTTAAAGAGGAGAAAAACTGGCATTTGGTTATACCCATCCTCAGCTTCCTCCAAGCCTCATTGTTTGAGCATGCTGGTGTCTTTGTGTCATACCAATGCGATATCAGTGCCTTATAGTCTGGTGCAAAGGATGGGTACCAAGAGCCCTGGTGGTGCAGTGGCTAAAACTGCTATACTGCAGCCAGAACACTGTTACCTATTTATCTACTTGCAGTTTCTTGCTTTTGAACTGCTAGGTAGGCAGGAGCTGGGGCAGACAATGGGAGCTCACTCTGTCGTGCAGCACTTGGGTCTTGAACTGCTGACCCGCCAAACTTCTGGCCACCAAGCTGAGGGTCTTAACCACTAAGCCACCCCAGTCACCACCTCACACTCATCAATTGCTATATATTTCCTGGAGTTCTCATTACAAGTACAAGCTATTTATGCACGATCCAAAAATAAAAATCCACGCAGCTGTCCAAAGCAAGATCAAATATTTCCCAATTATTCCAGAGTACACATATTATTTATACAACGTTACATGTTTAAAGTAGTTTCCTCATAATTGTGTGCCATCAAGTCAATTTTGACATATGGCAAATCCTTTCAAGGTTTTCTAAATAGAGAATGATTTTTATCCATTCCACTGGGCTCATTGTTGTACGAAACAATTGCTATACAATACATGCATCGTATAGCGATTTTCCCTATGGGAAGCATCGTACAACTCTTTTTGCTAAGTGTTTTTTCCCATTGAAAAATTGTTGTACGTTTTTTTCCATAGGGAAAATTGTTATGCGGGATGGCGCCGCCGCCGCCCCCCCAAAAAAATACCCCAACAACCCTAATTGTTATGCAATTTCGTTGTTATATGGGCCGATTGTTGTATGAGGTTCCACTGTATGTAGAAAAATGAACAGTATTGGAAAAACTACAGAAAAACTTCCCCAGAAACATGTTTAAACAAAAACAGGTACCGGCCAGAATTGTTTGGACCCACAAATCTAATCAAGTCTTTGATGATTAGGCTTTTTCCTCTGGCAAACAAGTTTTTTTATGTTTTAAAAAAGGGGAGGTTGGGATGAGATTGCTTGCATGACCCCCTGCGGTTTTATTTAGTACCCCCAAAAATCTCCTGAAACACATTCTTCCAACAGTAGTCTCACCCAACAAAGTTTAAGGCATTCAGTGTTGGTTGAATGTCAGACATCTTGAAACCAAGACCTCCCTAGTCTACTCCCTGCCCCCCTCAGTGGGGCTGTAGTAAAAACAAGGGGCATTCAATAGGCCATCATCATCACATCTCATGTTTCTGCAACACACATTGAAGGATCGAAAGAGTACTTCATAAATTCCTTTTCTTCCTTAGCATGGACGCTTCAGATGTAAGAGTGAATAAGAAATGCTGGAATCATATGTGACCCCTTTCCTCCAGTGGAGAGAGGAAGACAAAGATGCTTCTTCTATCAGGATATCCCTTCTAACATGTATAATTGACATAGAAGGAGTGTCCTTTCTTTTTGAGGAGCAAAGCATATAGCAAGCACAGAAGGGTAATTGTTAAGAAAGATGTCAACAACCCATCCAATGCATCAGTTTTTTTAAAAAACAAAGCATCTGCTTGGGGGCAACCAACATAGTTTACAAATTGTGCAACACCTTGATAATTTTGTGTACATTTCAGAACAGTTAATAGTTTAAATAGTTTGAATTTTAATAGTTTTAAATGCTACTGAAACCCCAAGGACATTTGTGCCATTTTTTTCAGCAAAAAGAACTATGTGAATCTCGTTCTTGTCAGTAGGAATGACATAATGAGATAATCAAGGATTAACATTCCTAATATGCATAGGTCCAAAATTCTTCCTCCCATTGAATTTGACTTTTAAAACTGTCTGATCTTCTAAATGAAGAAACAGAGGTTCAAAATGGGATCAATTTCATGCCATGAAGATTGTCCTGGGATCAATATATTGCAGTGGTCTTCGGTTTGCCTTCCACATGACACCCATACTGCTAGTTCAGTTTTGCAAGTCAATATCTGGTCTGGAACCCTTTTAGCACTCAAAGTCCTCATCATCCCCAGGCCACTACTGATGAAGCTGTTGCCCATCATCAAGATGGGTTTAAGTGGGATTTAATCCACTTGAGGACCATTACCTTTTCCTGTGGACTTCGCCACCCAAGGCCAGTAGACCTCAGAGTTGTCAGGTGAGTTAACCACCGGCTGACAATCAGTGTTGAGTCAATGGCAGTATGGTGTATCCTAGGGTTTCTCAACCTTGGACCCTCAGATGTTCTTGGACTTCAATTCCCAGAAGCCCTGATCAGCAGGTGTGCTGACGTGAGCTTGTGGTAATCGAAGTCACAGAATACTTGGAGGCCCAATATTGAGAAGCTTTGGTCTATTCTACGTATTACCACCAGCTGACGATTGGTGTTGAGTCACTTGCAGTATGGTCTACTCTACTACCAAAGCAAGCCAAGCTTCTAAAAATATAGGTTTCTAAAATGTGTTTTAGAAATCCTGAAATACACAATATATATGTATTTCTGCACTGCATTATTCTGCCGGCAGATTTTTGACAGCTGCAAATAAAAGAGGCATTTACCTGGTCCCAGGTAGATTCCTCTACTGCCATAGCTGATGCATCTTAGAGTGAGGATTCCCTGGCCCATAAGCATCCCTCTTTAGTGATCTTAAGGGGCCATTCAACAATTACCTGATTCTCAAAGTGGGGAGGGGGGGTCTGCCATCTGAATTATGGAAAATTACTTGGGGGGGTGTTCAGGTCAAAGATTACATAATCTATTTGGAACTGTTGTGGTTTTGAAACATGGTGCTTTTTTTAGGTATAAAAATGATCTATGGGAATTTTGATCCGATTTGAGATTATTGAATTGCTTGTGCAGTCTATTTCTATTTCACCAATAGTGAAAAGCTCTAAAAATTAGAGTTTTGATACAAAAGCTCTGGATTATGTAAATTTAAAGGGGGGGGGGGTTGAAGCGAAAATTATGGTCAGATTACATTGGGGGAGGGGGGTCAATTTTCCCACCAAAAATGGATCACGTAATTATTGAATGGCCCCTAAGGGAATGCAGTGGCTCAAGTGGTTAAGACGCTGAACTCACTGACTGGAAGGTCAGAGTTCGATTCCTGGGTACTGCATGACAAAGTGAGCTCCTGTCTCTGTCCAATCTAGCAGTTCGAAAGCAAGAAATTGCAAGTAGATAAAATGGGACCACTTTAGTGGGGAGGTAAACAGCATTCCGGTGTTGAGGTGGAAACATCTGCAGACGCAGACAGCACTGGCTCTTCGGCTATAAACAGAGATGGGCACTGAAAACAAGTATTGCAGTTCACAGATGAACATTCATTTCCTTTCCAATAGGTTTTCCAGCCTGGTTGTACCAGACAGTG
The DNA here is from genome assembly GCA_035047305.1 of Bradypodion pumilum. Classification (NCBI taxonomy): domain Eukaryota; kingdom Metazoa; phylum Chordata; class Lepidosauria; order Squamata; family Chamaeleonidae; genus Bradypodion; species Bradypodion pumilum. The sequence continues at coordinate 11,674,668 of JAWDJD010000001.1, read as the reverse complement.
CTGGGGCCATTGGTGGGTGTGAGCTCTGACCCATTCCGCCAGACCCACACGTTTCCTCCCGCTTTCCTCCCACCTTTGCCAGAGGGCAGCTGGCCCTATAAATTTGCATCAGGCCCTTCTGAGAGCACTAGAGACTCATTTAACAAGATTTCCCTCCCTTTTTCCATTTCTAACAAGCACATTCCATCTTTCTTCCCACCCCCCATTCCCCCATTTGCCAATCTAGAACTCTCGTCCCTCTAAACGCAGGAGGCTATTTTATTATCCAGTTTAAAAAACCGAGAGGGCCACGGTGGGTGGGTGGGAGATGTGGTCATAAGGAGAGGATTGTTTTAATGGAATCCCAGCCTGTGGCTGTTTTTAATTTATTTTTTGTTTTATGTGCAAAGGGAAACTTAGCCTTGTAGCTCTGGCTAATATCAGAGCCTGGAATTGTATAGATGTTTAATCAGAGGCCACTTTTTGGGGATAGGTGTGTGTGGGGTGGGGGGATAGGAGGAGGGTTGGCTTTTTTATTTTGGGCTTTTTATTATGGGCTTTTTTATTTTCACGCAGAGTCTGGATTTCCTTAAATGCCTTCCTCTCCACCCCCACCCCCATGCGCTGAGCCAAGTCTGAGCCAAGTGCTTGATTTCAACTTACACAAGACAGGACATTTCCCCCACCCCAAAGTGAGTTTATTTAGCTTTTAAGAACAGCAGAGGGAAAGGGCATTTTTATTATAAAAAATAGGCATAGCATTTGTAACTCGCCCGCTTTGAGATTCCCCTCCCTTTAAAAACCACAGATGCCATCTGCAATTTAAAGCCACCCCATGAATTCAGTGTTGGTAACAGATTCCCCAATAGTTTATGACCCATCATAACACCACATAAGGCATTTCATATATATTTGGGGGTGGGGGAAAAGAGTTTTCAACCCTTTTGCTGCCTAGGCAAGTAAATCCCCCAAGTAGTTTAGCACGTGCTATTAATATGCAAATAACGGAGCCAGCACTCATTTTAATCGACCTCCCAAACTACATGGGAGGTGTCGCTCTTAGAGCAAATTAGCTTTCTATCATCTGCAAGCTTTCCACTGCCTCCTGGGATTATACTTTAGATCAGAGACAATTAAAGCATATGCAGGGTGTGTGTGTGTGTATGTGTTTAAAAAAACTTTCTTTTTTCCCTGAGCAACTAACTTTATTATATTATGCTAACTTCACCAGAATGCACAATGCTTTGTTTTGCTATCAAACTTCTCAACGGTCTGAAAAAAGTGGGTGTGATCCACGAAAGCCAACAATAAAATACAGCAGTTAGTCTTTAAAGTGCCACAATGTCTTTTGTGTCCCCCCCCCACCCCTCCCCAAGAACCTTGTAATCGTTCCTTCCTTCTTCCTCTCTTCCTCTTCTTTCCCCTAACTTTTTTAATCCAGGAAATATTGTTTTGGTTTCCCCAATGTATGAAATAAGTTAGAACTGAAATGTGTCAGAAGGTGGAGAAAAGATAATTGTGCTCATTTGGAAAACCTGAATTTTCTTATAGGAAATAATAATGAAAATAATGCAGCCAGTTTTTTTAAAAAAAAGAAAATAAGGCCCATTGAGTTTCAAAAATAAGGAAACAATTAAGAAAATAAGACCCAATGGGGTTCTTAGTTGCTGATCAACGGCTGACTGGCTGGAGAACTCTAGTATTTGCAGTCCAAAAAAGTAACTTTTCCACAATCTTTTTTTGGCAACTTAACAGAATCATGTTGATTCAGATATGGAACATGTACCCAGGAGAAACTGTGCACCCATAACTGGCATTTCAATGCAAAATGAAGGATCTTCTCTTTATCCTAGAACTCCAGATGTTAGTGACCTCTTTTAGCTTCGCTTGAGATGAAGTTTTGTTTCCAAATTCACTAGTTTGTTCCTGCGGTTTTCCTGCAGTTTTTAATTTTTATCGATAGGTTAGTTTACCCAAATGGCTATGCGGCTTTGTGAACAAAGCATTAAATTACAGTTTAACATGCAAATCATTTGTCCCTTCAATGGGAACAAGACTGAAATCTGGATTGTTTTTCGGAGAGAGCAACTGGTATAGCTCAGTCAGTTGAAGCCCCTGGCTGTGGAGTCATGGGCCAGGAATCTGAATTCTCACTGGATTCAGATTCCAGCTGAGATTATCTGCTGGGCAGATGTTTCAATGCAACACAATGATCTCTTATGATCATGCAGAACCTAAAGGTGATTTTCTCAAGGATTTCTATGGCTGGCCCTACCATTGTTCCAACAGACATAGTTGACTTAGATTGCAGAGTGGCAGGGACAATTCTATTCTATTCCATTCTGTTCCATTCCATCAGCATGGGCCTTACTACTCTCCTGACCTTGTTCTGCCTTTCTTTTGACTACATTGAGCTCAAATGAGTATGGCAGGCTTCTTCAAAAAGAACTATCCTATTGAAAGGTCAGACCCACCCATACACAGTAGAACAGGTGGCCAAAAAGATCGTCTGTAGGATCTCTTCCAGACAAGGTATTTTTGGAGCACCTCTTTAGTTTCATTCAACCTGAACAGAGCACCGCAGAGCAGGGGTGCAGGTACAGGACTTCTTCCAGCACTGTGCAAGAGGATCCTTCTGCCACCAGTATTAGCCCCAGTGAAATCGGGGGGGGGGGTGCACTTTGCTTCCCACCTCATGTGGCAAGACAGCTTGTGCCCCCTCCCCAACTGCAGTGACCAGGTTTCGAGACATAAGAGGATAAGGAGGCTTGTAAATGGATGGTGAGGATGCTTCAGGCTGAAATTTGAGGCAAGGCCATAGTCAGGATTCTAGATGTGGGTGGGCAAATATTTTTTTCAGGATGGGCAACAAAGCCTCTTTGGGAAACTGCGCTTTGTCAGGGTGGGTAAACTTCTAACTCAGGGTTGGCCAAGCCCACCTTGGCCACCCCCTGGCTATGGCCCTGATTTAAGAGTGAGATGTCTCCACCCCATAGACCACAAGTTGTCCCAATATTTTTGAAGTATGTTATTAAGAGTTCATTCTGTTTATTTTAAAACACTATATAAGGGTGTGTCTTGACTATCTAAAGAATTGAGTTTCCAATAGTTTTTTTTATTGGGTTAAGGTTATATGGTGCTTGTACTAGACTGAGTGTACAATGAAACCTTGTGTGAAAAAGTGGGGGTTTTTTTAACCTGAAGCCACCACTGACAAGTACCATCCCAACCATATCTTGGTAAAAGGTATAAAACTAAGAGATCCTCATGATATTTTTAGCAAGATCCTTACGATACCACCATCAAATCATAGATCCCATACCTACTCACAGATGATCAAATAAACTTCTAGGGTCCCTCAGTGCATGGCTTCATATCAGGACAAAAACATGGTCCAAGGTATGGATTGTCATGATTTAATATGATTTTTAGTCAGAATCCACGTTAAACATCTATCAAATGGAGCCCAACCTGTGCCACTGTGAAGCCATGTGCAAAAAGACCCATGATTTCTGTGTTGTGGTCCATACCTGTCAAGCGCTGCTCTGGAAAATACAGGAACTGCTCCGGCCCAGGCGTGCATGCGCAGCAAGAACTCCTTTGTGCTTGTGCAGAACCCCTTTGTGCATGTGCAGAACCCTTTGCACATGCTCAGAGCCCATTTGTGATGGGTGCACATGTTTATGTTATGTTATGTTTATATTTATTCAATTTATATCCCGCCCTTCTCAACACATGGCCGACTCAGGGCGGCTAACAACAAATAAATGACCCCAGGGCAACCCAAGAGGTTTACATATAAGATACAAGATACAAAGTTCAAAATACAATAATAAATATAATGTTTTAAGTAAATACAATAACACAAATCACAATATAAAGCAAAATAATCCACAAAATGCAAAATATCAGCACCACATCAAAATAGAAAACAGTTCAACTGAAACCACCCACAAAAAAACCCTGCCTCCAGAGTCTTATGGAGGGGAGGACAGGGCCCAGAAACGCCAACCGGTGGCATGGCCGGGAAAGCCTCTTTGGGCCGGGAGCGCTGCGGCGGTGGATTTGCCCAGCAGGCCCCCTTGCCTTTTAAGTCCTGGCGAGGGGGGAGGGCGGGGCCAGGAACGCTTGCCGGTGGCATGGCCAGAAGGCCTCTTCGCCCCACCAGGCCGAGTGCGGCGGCGGCGGTTCGCCCAGCAGGCCCCCTCGCCTTTTAAGTCCTGGCGAGGGGGAGGGCGGGGCCGGGAACGCTGGCCGGTGGCATAGCCAGAAGGCCTCTTCGCCCCCACCGGGGCCAAGCATGGCTGCAGCGGTTCACCCAGCATGCCCCCTCGCCTTTTAAGTCCTGGTGAGGGGGGAGGGCGGGGCTGGGAATGCTGGCTGGTGGCATGGCCAGAAGGCCTCTTCGCCCCCACCGGGGCCGAGCGCGGCGGCAGCGGTTCACCCGGCAGGCCCCCTCGCCTTTCAAGTCCTGGCAAGGGGGGAGGGCGGGGCCAGGAACGCTGGCCAGTGGCATGGCCAAAAGGCCTCTCCGCCCCTACCGGGGCCGAGCACGGTAACCCCTTTCCCCACTGTTGAAATACAGAACAGTGGCAGGAAAGGGGAGGAATGGGTGCAGAAATACGGGATTTCCAGGCCAATCAGGGATACTTGACAGGTATGGTTGTGGTCACAGATAATTCCTGTGGTTAGATGGTGGTTTGGGACAGAACCCATGCAAAAAGCTTGTGCATCCAGCAGGATCCATGCCTTGTACCCATGTTTTTTTGCCACTACAAAGCCATACACCAAAGGTCTCATGATTTTTGTGTTGTTATCTGTGGGTTTGTTGTGTTTGGAATATTGTGCCTTTAAGTAATGTAACCCTCGAATGAGTGGAAATAATAATCATCAGCTGTAACACTGTAACCTTCTGTATCGGGACGCGAGCTAGTGACCACTAGGGGCAATAGCGAGCGCCCAGCTCACATGGTTCCAATTCCCCAAATACCTACAGCGTGGGAAGATTCCCGCCACCACCTCACCTGGACAAGAAGGGCGTGACGGGGAATGACGTCACGCAGACAGTAGCCAATGGGCTATCGAGGAGCCACATTCAAATGTATAGCCACAGTATATATTGAGCTGTTCATCCGCCATTACCACATGTTCCCCCGGACCATCATGCAATAAAGATGTGTTAAGCCAACCTTTCGGCTGTTTCTATTGTCTTGGTTCTCATACACTAAATTGGCGACGAGGATGGGATAATGGATCCCCACGGAATCAAGACAACGCAGGCCGGTTTCAACATCAACAAACCGGAAGAATGGGAGCTGTTCGAGATGGACTTCCAAAGCGCACTGATGGTGTCCAACATCTCAGATGAGGGGAAGAAGAGGGCCATTCTCATCAGGATGCTCGGGTTTCCCGCCATGAAGGTATTGGTGGACCTGGTGTCTCCGAAGAAGGTGAACGAAGTGCCGGTCAAGCAGCTCCTGAAAGCGATGCGCGACCATTTCCAGCCCTCGGTTTCAATGTTTTTGGCTCGGGACACGTTCTGGAAGAGAGTCCAGGCGCCTGGTGAGTCCGTGGCTGCCTTTGCGGCGGCCCTCCGTTTGGCCGCCGGCTCATGCAAGTGGGAGAACCTGGAAATTGCCCTCAGGGATCGCATGCTGTGCGGCCTGTGGGACGAGGAGGTTCAGCAAAAGCTGATGAACAAGGAGCCGCCTCCGACGCTGCAAGAGGTCGTGAAGGAGGCGCAGGAGGCGGAAGCCACGAGGGCCGGGGTTAAGGGGTTCAGAGCAAGGCCCCCACAACCCGACAAGGCAGCGGGCGCGGTGCAAGCGGCCAGGTGGGCCCCACACTCCTCCACGGAGAGCAGTGAGGATGAGGACATCCAGAAGTTGCGGAAGGATGGCCGGCGTTGCGATGGCTGCGGGGCGCACCATGACCGCATCAAGTGCCCGTTCAGGAAGGCCAAGTGCCACAACTGCGGGCGCCGAGGCCACATAGCCAAAGTTTGCAGCCGGCGGCGCAGAGACCAGAAAGTCTCAACAGACCGCTCACCGAAGAACCAGGAAGGCGTCCGGCCCTCGAGGAAGCAGGACGGCGTGGGCCGCATCTCTGACGACAGCGACGACGACACGGCAGTCCACAGCGTGTCCTTAGGACACCCACGTTATTTTGTTGAGGTACTGGTGCAAGGGGCCCCCGTTAAGATGGAGATAGACTCAGGTTCCTCATATTCCATCATTTCCCAGAGGGAGTTTTTGGGAATTTCCCCCAACGTGCGGCCCAAGCTCAAAGCACTGAGGTCTACGCTGCGGGACGTGCACGGAAATAGCATTCTGGTGTTGGGGGTTGGAAAATTCAAGGTCCAATACAAGCAGCACGCCGCAGAACTTCCCCTGGTTGTTCTCAAAGGGGGGAGTTGTTGCCTCCTCGGGACTCAATGGTTTAAGCCCCTGGGTTTGTTCACTGGGGGGGTGCATGCCGTTGGGACTGACCCAATACAGGAGGTGTGTAACGCGCATCCCGAAGTGTTCAAGAAGGGACTCGGAAAATTCAAGGGGCCCCCAGTTGCGTTCGACCTGGATCCGGAGGTCCGCCCAATAAGACTCAAACCGCGAAGGGTGCCTTTTGCACTTCAGGACAATATAGAGGCGGAACTGGACAAATTGGTGGGCCAGGGGATCCTTGTTCCTGTTGATTCCGCGGAGTGGGAAACTCCGATTGTAACAGCGCTTAAGGCCAACGGGGAGGATCGAATATGCGCTGATTACAAATGTACCATTAATAAGGCGATACGCCCAAATGTGTATCCGGTGCCGGTAGTCAGCCACCTGTTGGCCAGGTTACACGGGGGAAAGTGTTTCGCAAAGCTTGACCTGGCGCAGGCTTATCAGCAGCTCTTGGTAACCCCAGCTGCAGCTGCTGCACAGACGATAGTCACTCATAAGGGGGCGTTTCAGGTGACGTGCCTGCAGTTTTGCGTGAATTCGGCACCAGGCATCTTCCAATCGTTAGTGGAACGTCTCTTAAAGGGTCTGGAGGGGGTCTTGCCATATTTTGACGACGTATTGATAATGGGGGGAGTGAGTCAGAATTGGCTGAGAGGCTAGACAAAGTGCTGATGGTATTTGAAAAGGCGGGGTTGAGGTTGCGGAAAGACAAATGTGTCTTCTTCGCAAAAGGGGTTGAGTTCCTGGGTTTCCGGGTAACCCCTGCAGGCATTAAACCCTCCGAATCAAAGGTGGCCACCGTTCAAAATGCTCCTCGCCCCACCTCCAAGCCCGAATTGCAGTCGTTCCTGGGGCTCTTAAACTTCTACCATTCCTTCCTACCTAGGAAGGCGTCAGTAGCAGAGCCACTTCATAAGTTACTAAAAAAGGACGAGGCATGGAAATAGGGCGAGAGCCAGGAGAGGGCATTCAATGAGCTGAAACAACTCTTATCCTCAGACGCCATATTAACCCATTTTGACCCCAAGAAACCAGTGGTTCTAGTATGTGATGCATCTCCAGTGGGGGTGGGGGCGGTCCTGTGCCACGTGTTGGAAAACGGGCGGGAGGCCCCGGTGGCGTTCTACTCCAGGTCCCTGTCTAAGGCAGAGCGTAACTACGCACAAACAGACAGGGAGGCATTAGCGAGAATTGCTGGGACGAAGAAGTTCCACGATTTCCTCTATGGCCGCCCCTTTACCATCGTGACTGACCACAAGCCCCTGCTAGGCATTTTTACCGCAGACAAGCCCACGCCACAGATTCTGTCCCCTAGGATGCTCAGGTGGGCCATTTTTTTAAACGCGTACCAGAACGCGCTGGTGTATCGCCCTGAAAAGGACATAAGCCACGCGGACGCCCTGTCGAGGTCACCCCTCCCCCACACGGGCAGCCACGTGTGCGAGGTGGAACAAGACCACCAAGTGCTCATGATAGAGGTCCTAGATTCACCCCCCGTAGTGCCCGCAGAGATCGCCAAGGCGACGGGCAGGGACAAGACGTTGGCCCTGGTTAGTTCATGTGTGCAGAAAGGGTGGCCAACGTCCTCCCCGGCGGCGGAATTTGCCCCATTTTTCAGGAAAAAGTTAGAACTGTCCATGGAGAGGGGTTGCCTCCTGTGGGGCCAGCGGGTAGTCGTCCCTGAGTCCCTGAGAGCAAGGGTGCTCAAGCTGCTGCACGTCAGCCACCCTGGAATTGTCCGCTCCAAGGCACTGGCCAGGAGCTACTTCTGGTGGCCCCAGTTGGACGCCGATATCGAGCACATGGTGGGCACTTGCGAGAGTTGCCAAAGCTCCCGGCCCGAAGAGGCTCGACTTCCGCACAGGGAATGGGATGCAGCAAAGGGGCCGTGGGCCCGTGTGCACATTGACCTTGCGGGCCCTTTCAGAGGATCGCTTTTTCTCCTCATAGTAGATGCTTATTCCAAATGGTTAGAGGTTATCCCAGTTGCGAACACCTCCTCAGCCACAACAATTAAACAATTGCGCAGGGTGTTCAGTTCATTCGGTATACCCGACACGCTTGTTAGCGATAACGCTAGTTGCTTCACGTCCGACGAATTCAGGGCATTCACTGACATCAACGCCATCCGGCATATCACCTCCGCACCCTTCCACCCGGCGACGAATGGCCAGGTAGAACGCCTCGTGCGTACCACCAAAGATGCGCTGAGGCGCATGGGCCCCGGGGATTTAAACCTGCAGTTGTGCCAGTTTTTGCTGGGATATAGGGTGACCCCCCTAGCGTCAGGATACCCACCCGCAGAGCTCCTAATGCGCAGAAAACTGACTATGGTACTGACCAGGCTAGACCCCACGAGGGTGGAGGACACTGGGAGGAACATCGGGTTAGCGGGCACGAAGTGTTTCGAAATAGGCGCCCCGGTCCATTGCAGAAACTACGCTAGCGCAGGGCCAGCCTTGGTTCCGGGTGTAGTCATTGGGCAAACGGGTCCTGTGTCGTATTGCGTAGAGACCAGCACAGGTCTACTCTGGAGGTGGCACGCGGACCAACTCCGACGTCGGGTTCCCAGCGACCAGAGCGCAGAAAGCGCGAAACAGGATTCAGCGTTAGGGTTCTCCCCCACCCGTTCAGCCCAAGGGGGAGGAGAGGGGGGCCAGTGGTCCCCACCAAGGGGGGAAGGGAATAAGTTTGTCCCCGCAGATATCCTGCAGGATGCCCCCACAGATATCCCAGAAGATGAGTTTGAGTTTGAGTTACAAAACCAGGGGGGGGGGTTTCGGAGTGGTCCCCCACCCATCCAGGCGAGAAACGGGGTTTTTCGTTAGCCCCCAGTGCCCCCAGTTTTCCCACAATGGAGTTTACCCCTACCCCGAAAACTGCAGACCCGCGGCAAGTCGCTAACGAGTCTCCCTCTCCCATTGCAGGACAAGAGACCAGGGAACAGAGAAGTGATAGCGCCCCCGGGACAAGCCAGCCAGCCTTGCGCCCAAAATGCGCTTGCAATAAACCATATTGGATGAGAGACTTCGTCTCATCCTAGGGGGGAGGGATGTTGTGTTTGGAATATTGTGCCTTTAAGTAATGTAACACTCGAATGAGTGGATATAATAATCATCAGCTGTAACACTGTAACCTTCTGTATCAGGACACGAGCTAGTGACCACTAGGGGCAATAGCGAGCGCCCAGCTCACATGGTTCCAATTCCCCAAATACCTACAGTGCGGGAAGATTCCCGCCACCACCTCACCTGGACAAGAAGGGCGTGACAGGGAATGACGTCACGCAGACAGTAGCCAATGGGCTATCGAGGAGCCACATTCAAATGTATAGCCACAGTATATATTGAGCTGTTCATCCGCCATTACCACATGTTCCCCCGGACCATCATGCAATAAAGATGTGTTAAGCTAACCTTTCGGCTGTTTCTATTGTCTTGGTTCTCATACACTAAAGGGTTACTCAAAGAAGAATTGAACAGCACTCTTCAAATGTCTGAAAGATAGCCATAAAGAGGAAGGGCAAGATCTATTACTCAGTCATCCCAGAGTGCTGGACACATAATAATGGGCTCAAACTACAGGAAGCCCCTGGCTTGAAAAGGTTGGGAACCCTTGGTCTAGAGCAGTGTTTCCCAAACTTTGGTTCTTGGACTTCATTTCCCAGAAACCTAAGTCAATTCCTCAAAGCACTGATCAGCCAATATACTAATTTAGGCTTCTGGGAATTGAAGTCCCCTGCAGTGCGTGGGGACCACTTTGGGAACCACTAGAGTCTGCCTCCTTCCTTTAGCTCCACCCATTGCTGAAGGAAGGACCTTAAGACTCTTCTTGAGTTCGAATATGCCCTCCCCAGGCTGAAAAGAATTCATTACCCAGGCTGTCTGTGACATGATAAGTGCATGGGCAAGGAATGGAGACATGATGTGTGAGGCCAGGCAAATCTCCAGAAGAAATTGATCTATACCTTCTCCAAAACCTGGAATGGCTCTCCTTTCTCCTCCTGTTTCTACTAAGCTACTATAGTTGCCATTTTAATTCTGCAAAAATGGGAGCGAACATCCATATTCTCTCATGGTAATCATTTGCAAAAAGTAATGTACTAAATCAGTTGGCGCCTTGGCCAGTTACAATAAAAAAATGGCAGCCCCACAATTTTAAGATGACATTGCTATGGCAAGCTAGTCATAATACTCCTGAATTACTACCATAAGCAGTGGATTTAGAGTATTATGAAAATATATGGTTTCTTAAGTGCTGTGAATTATACCAAATAATTCTCAACATCTCTTTTACTAGGCTAATGAATCAGAGGGAGCGCTTTTCATATTATCTGCAATCAGCATGGAGAAAATGTATTTGGAAATTCATATTTCCTGGATAAATAGCACATATTCTCTAATTAAGTCATGCCTGATTATATAATGGAGGAAATACAACAAAATAAAATGGGGGAAAATGCTCACCTTCCATGGAGTGGATGCATTGACATGCAGACCGTTAAATAGAGAAGTGTGAAATAAACGTGAGAGTTAACATTACCAGCATAGGGTTTAAAATACCACAGGAAAGAATAATTCCATTTTTTTGGTCCATGATTTTTCTCTACTGTGCTTCTTGAACACACTTCTTTCTGTCACATTTATGAAGGGATGGACTAGATTTTAATTCAAATAGGCTTTGGTTTGGCCAGTTTGTGACTTGCAATGCATTTCAATCCATCTCTATCATGAGGAAGGACCACTAAATTTAGCAGATCTTGATTTCCCAGCAGAGCTTGTAGTTGACCAGGTATACATAACTTAGGTTTGCATAACTAGCTGCTTTGAGGATAATAAGTAATGAAATGAATAGTTGCAAAGTTATAGTAAAAGTAATATTACTCTTACTTGGGACTTTATTATCTGTCAGAGTGCCTGTCCCTCAGAACATCTTCCCACATTACCCAGTCATCACAATCTACACAACTCCAGGTACTGACCCCAAGGATGGTTAGAAAGGCTGTGTCAAGAAATAGGGCCTTATCAGTGGTGGTGCCTATGCTTTGGAATACATTACTGGTTGAACTGTGTCAAGCCTCATCCTTGAACATTTTAAAGAAACAGCTTAAAAACTGTAGAGAAGGCCTTTAAGAATATATTTTTTTGTTGCCAACAAGTTAAGATACAGTGGTACCTCACTTAAAGAGCATAATGCGTTACACGGGATTGCTCTTTAAGCGAAACACCATTGTAAGTGACCAATTGTGACTTCTGGTGGTGGTGGTGGGGGGGGGTTGCGAACCCCGATTTAGTTGTTAAGCGAGTTTTTGGTTGGTTTTAGTTGTTAAGCAAGGCGACCATTCAGAGAAAATTCTGCTCTTTAAGCGAGTTAGTCTCTAAGTGAGGTGCTCTTTATGTGAGGTTTTACTCTATTTAGATTTCAGCTTGCCTGTCTCAGACACTATCAGATACTTGACATATTATTTTGTTTGTTGTATGGTATTGTTGTTAGTACATTTAATTATTTTACATCACCCAGTGTGGGAAAGCATTTTAAAAGCAAATAAAGCATTATACAGGTGTTTGGACAATATTTTTTTAAAAAAAATTATTCCATTCTTCTATCAATCCTAAGTGGCATGGTTCAATATCAGAAGTGGCCACTAGATGGAACCAGAGGGTATTTTCCCTCAGATCTATGATGGTAGCAATGATGCCATAATATACAACACCGCAATTTACTTGCTTGAACAGAGTGATGTCAGGCGCCTGGCACTCAAGAACTAGAAATGTAATAAATTCCTTTTTAAAAAATAAAGTAAAACTCCTAGAACTGCTGACTGAAACATGAAAAAAATTGAAAACATTAATTAAATCAGAACATTGTCAATTAGCCTTGTGGACTTCACTGAAAAAACTACAGCATTATATTATTTATGTATTTGTTCCATTTATATCCTGCCTTCCATTTAATCAGTGGAAGGAAGTGTACACATCTCTGTCCCCACTTTGATCTAAAAACAAGACCCCTATGAGTCCAAGAACTGCTTCGGCGAGGGGGCAGCTAAACAAGTCAAATAAAATAAATAATAATAATAATAAACCAAGCAATATTCATGGCTCAGGTTAACTTAAATTTCAACCCCTCAAGTTTCAATCTGTCACTGTGTGACCTCTTCAAAAGGTAAGAGTCTACCAAAGCTTATGTCCATTTCACTTCTGTCTGTCTTTATAGAAACCACAGCTTGGAAATATATTATTTTAAAGAGTGAGAACTCACAGAAAATGGCAAAATGGATGAAGAGATTAACATACGGTGTTGTAAGGCAACCAAATATTGGGACAGTTCTCTCTGATCTTATAACATAAGGCAATACCAATCAATATAAACAAACATTTCATACAAAGCATATTCATTCCCACCTTATGTTACCTGTGCCTAACATGGACACATACAACAAAACATAAGCAAAAGTAGGTCATCGCAGAAATGAGATAGCTGAGGAAGGCTGCTGGAGTGACTAGAAGTGATAAAATCAGGAATGAGATTATTAGGGAAGGAATTGGAATATAAATAATCTTAAACTACACAGAGAGACAACAAATAAAGTGATTTGCCCATTTGGAGAGAATGTCTTGGAGTGCCATAACTTACAAGACATATGCCTGTCTGGCCGAGCTATCCTGCTATGGTAATAGAGTAGACCATACTGCCAGTGACTCAATGGCGAGTGTCAGGTGACAGTTAACTAACCTGACAATCTTGAGGACTAACAGCCTTGAGTGCCAAAGTCTACAGTGCAGAGTGATGGTCCCCAAGTGGATTAAATCCCATTTGAATCCATCTTGATGGAGGGCAGCAGCTTCATCAATACTGGCCTGGGGCTGATGAAGACTTTGTGCGCCAAAAGGACTCAGGACCAGAAAGTGACTCAAATAACTGGATCAGTGGTATGGGTCTCATGCTGCGATGCAGAAGGCAGATGAAAGGCCACTGCATTATATTCTCAGGACAGTCTTCATGGGTGATCGCCATGATGATTGCCAATATCGGGATTCAGATATGGCACAAGAAGAAGACAAGGCATATGTAGAAAGAGGAGAAGGACAAAGACCACTAGGCAGACTCATAGGAACGTGGAGTGGGAACATCAAAGAAATATTATAAGAACACCAAATAATGCTGGTGGAGGATGCTAGAATTGCCAGAACAAGAACCTTGCATCTCCCTTGGGACCCAATGGTGTAAAACAAAAAACAAAGAAGAAAAATACCCAGAATTTCATAGCCAGAAAGTCCATAAGTACCTGTATTTTGAAAGTGGTTGTTCCAAATAATTACTCCCTCCCCTATGCCATGATTGAAACTACATGCTATGCTGTTTCCTCAGCTGGGACTTAAAAGAGCATCAAATTCCACTAGCGTATATCCTGATGAGTAAACCTTAGGTAAGGAATAAGGAAGGAAGGCCGAGGCCGGAGTTTTGTCGATTTGTGTCTGAGGCAGGAGGGCTTATTCATGCAAACTGTGCTGATTTAAGTATGGTGGTAACTGTGCCGAACTACTGTGAAACAATTCTGGCAGTCAGCAAACAGGGCTAATTGCTAGTGTGGGAGATATTATGGGTAATTTACTGCCCATTGAGGGATTGTACCTCAAAATAAGGTCCCCTCCCCTTCTCTCTGTTTAGGATTTGCATGTTAATGGCTGTTGCAATCACGTCGTGAGAGGACATCTTGATGTGTGTCCATAAACACACTTTGCACATAAACCCTCAGCTCTGAGCTCATGATAGTTGCAATATTTTGAACTGCTGAATAACCACAGGACTGCAATTAAAGGACGCTGGCAAAAAAAATGTTTGATTATCTTAGGTCCATGGTTAAGAAAAGGAGATAATGACATAGCATTGAAGTTTCTCTGATCATTAATGACAAGCTGAAGGGGAGGGAGGAGGTGTGAAAATTGCTTAAATGTACACAGACAGGGTATATGTTGTGTTCTGATGGTTTTACCTTCTACATGGATTACAATGTATCTGAGCCAATGTAACCTTGCCTATAGCAACTATGTAACCTTCAGCTGTATCATATAAACCCTGTAATAGGACGCGAGCTAATGACCACCAGCTGGCAGCAGCGAGCGTCCAAGCTCTCTTGGTCCGAACTCATCAAAGGCAACAGCGCGGGAAGTTTTCCCGCCACCACCTACACCTGGACAAGAAGGGCGTGACCCGCAATGACGTCACGCAGACAGTAGCCAATGGGCTACCATGGCACCACGTTCAAATGTATTACTACTGTATATAAAGAGCTATCGATCCGCCATTACCTCATGTTCCCTCTGTCCACGATGCAATAAACCTGAGTTAACCCAGCCCGAGGCTGTGTCCTGTGTCTTGGTTTGCATACACCAAATTGGCGACGAAGGTGGGATGATGGATCCCCACGGAACAGCCAGGGCACAGAGCGGGTTCAACATCACCAAACCGCAAGACTGGGAGCTGCTTGAGATGGACTTCCAGGCGGCACTGGTGGAACTCAAAGTCAAAGGAGACGACGAGGAGAGGAAGAGGGCCATCCTCACCAGAATGCTCGGGATGGAAACCAAGCGGACGCTGGTGGGCATCATCGCTCCGAAGAAGGTGAGCGAATTTAAGGCGGACGACATCATGAAGCTGCTGCGAGAGCGCTTCCGTCCCTCGAGGGCAATGTTTCCCGCTCGGAGCGCGTTTTGGAGGCGAGTCCAAGCGCCGGACGAGTCGGTTGAGGCATTCGTGGCCGCCATGAGGATAGCCGCCGCCCCCTGTAAATGGGGCGACATCCTAGAGATGGCCCTCAGGGACGGAGTGCTGTGTGGCCTGAAAGACAAGGAGGTGCAGCGCAGCTTGATGAACAGGGAGCCGCCACCCACGCTGGCAGAGGTCGTAGAGGCCGCGGAAGCCGCAGAGTCCACGAATGCTGGAGTGGACGAGATGCACCAGTGGCGTGAGTGGCGTCCTAGAGCCGGCAAGGCGGAAAATTCGGTGCACGGGAAGTCCGGACAGTCGGTGCACGCAACTCGACGGGCCTCAAAGTCGTCTACGGAAGGCAGCGACGGCGAGGAGGTCCAGAAGGTCCGAAAGGGTGGTCGACGCTGCGAGGGTTGCGGAGCGGCCCATGAGCGCGCGAGATGCCCGTTCAGGAAGGCCGAGTGTTACACCTGCGGCCGTCGGGGGCACATCGCCAAGGCATGCAGAAAACGGAAGGAGGGCCGGAGGCAGTCACAAGACCGTTCGGCCAGGCCGGACCGTCCAGCGAGGCCCAAAGATGGCGCCCAGACCACGAGGAAGCAGGATGGCGTGGGCCGCGTCTCGGACGACAGCGAGGACGACGCCCCAGTGTTCAGCGTGTCCGCGGGACAGTCCCATTACTTCGTTGAGGTATTGGTACAAGGGGCCCCTATTAGGATGGAAATTGACTCGGGGTCCTCCTATTCTATAATTCCCCAGAAGGAGTTCTTGAAAATCGACCCCCACGTGCGGCCCAAACTTAAAACGTTGAGGTCCACGCTACGAGACGTACAGGGAAACAGCATTCCGGTGTTGGGGGTCGGGAAATTTCGGGTCAATTTTAAGAGACATTCTGCGGAACTGCCCCTAGTTGTCCTTAAGGGGGGAAGTTGTAGCCTCCTAGGGACACAGTGGTTTCAGCCCTTAGGTTTGTTCATAGGGGGAGTGCATACAGTGGGGGTGGACCCAATACAAGCGGTTTGCGATGCACATCCCGCCGTTTTTAAGAAAGGACTCGGAAAGTTCAAGGGACCCCCTGTAGCCTTCGACCTAGACCCGGAGGTCCGCCCGATAAGACTCAAACCGCGCAGGGTGCCGTTCGCACTCAAGGACAAAATAGAGGCGGAACTGGACAAACTGGTGGGCCAGGGGATTCTTATTCCTGTTGATTCCGCGGAGTGGGAAACTCCAATTGTAACGGCTCTAAAGGCTAACGGGGAGGTGCGCATTTGCGCTGATTATAAGTGTACAATTAACAAGGCGATCCGCCCTAATGCATACCCGGTGCCGGTGATCAGCCACCTTTTGGCCAGGCTGAATGGGGGAAAGTGTTTCGCTAAACTCGATTTGGCACAAGCCTATCAGCAACTCCCTGTGACCCCCGCCACGGCCGCGGCACAAACGATAGTTACACATAAAGGGGCGTTCCAGGTGTCGCGTTTACAGTTCGGCGTGAACTCGGCACCCGGCCTTTTTCAGTCGCTTGTGGAACGCCTCCTGAAGGGACTGGAGGGGGTGTTGCCTTATTTTGATGACGTGTTGATAACAGGGGGGAGTGAGGCTGAACTGGCAAAGAGATTGGACAAAGTACTAACCGTGTTCGAGAAAGCGGGGCTGAGACTGAGGAAGGACAAATGTGTTTTTTTCGAAACTGAGGTCGAGTTTTTAGGGTTCCGGATCACACCCGAGGGGATTAAGCCGTCTAAATCCAAAGTAGCAGCCATAAAAAAGGCCCCTCGCCCCACATCCAAAACCGAGCTACAGTCTTTCCTGGGGCTCCTCAATTTTTACCATACATTCCTCCCGCGGAAGGCGTCCGTGGCCGAACCGCTCCATCGGTTACTTAAAAAGGAGGAGACATGGATGTGGGGTGACGAGCACGAGAGGGCGTTCAAAGAGCTAAAGCAACTCCTAACATCTGAGGCAATCCTGACGCACTTCGACCCCAAACGGCCAGTGGTCCTAGTCTGTGACGCATCCCCGGTGGGGGTGGGGGCGGTGCTTTGCCACGTGTTGGATGACGGAAGGGAGGCCCCGGTAGCGTTTTATTCAAGGTCCCTGTCCCAAGCGGAGCGCAATTACGCACAAACCGACAGGGAGGCGTTAGCAATAGTAGCGGGGACCAAAAAATTTCACGATTTTTTGTATGGCCGCCCGTTCAAAATCGTGACCGATCACAAGCCACTGTTAGGGATTTTCACGGCAAGCAAGCCCACGCCGCAGATCCTGTCACCGAGAATGCTGCGATGGGCTATTTTTCTCAACGCATACCAACATGAGTTGGAGTACCGGCCCGGAAAGGAGATCAGCCATGCCGATGCACTTTCGAGATCCCCTTTGCCCTTGTCGGACGACCAAAAGGCGAGAGTAGAAAGAGACCGCCAGGTGTTGCTAATTGAGGTTTTAGACGCACCCCCAATAGTACCAGCCGACATTGCTAGGGCGACAGGCAAGGACAGAACGCTGGAGAAAGTTAGTTCATGGGTACAAAAGGGGTGGCCGGCATCGTCCCCGAGTACAGAGTTCGACCAATTTTTTCGGAAAAAGCTAGAGTTGTCCCTAGAGAGGGGGTGCCTCTTGTGGGGCCAACGGGTGGTGGTCCCTACGCCCCTGCGGCCGAGGGTGCTCGAACTGCTGCACGTCAGTCACCCGGGCATAGTTCGTTCAAAGGCGCTGGCCCGGAGTTACTTCTGGTGGCCACAGCTGGACGCGGACATTGAGCACATGGTCGGCACTTGTGAGGCATGCCAGGGATCCCGACCAGAGGCGGCCCGTCTTCCGCATAGGGAATGGGACACAGCAAGGGGGCCATGGTCCAGAGTGCACGTAGATTTCGCTGGCCCATTCCGAGGAACCATGTTTCTCCTGGTGGTGGATGCGTTCTCCAAGTGGCTGGAGGTTATCCCAGTAAAGAGCACGTCCTCCGCCACGACAATTAGCCAGCTAAGGAGAGTCTTTTCCACGTTCGGTTTACCCGACACTTTAGTCAGCGATAACGCTAGTTGCTTCACCTCCGCTGAGTTCGGAGCATTCATGGAGGCAAACGCCATTCGGCATGTCACATCCGCACCGTTTCACCCGGCCACGAATGGCCAAGTGGAACGGCTGGTGCGTACAACAAAGGAGGCGCTGCGGCGCATGGGCCCGGGGGACCTGAATCACCAAGTATGCCAGTTCCTCTTAGCGTATAGGGTAACCCCCTTAGCGTCAGGCTACTCGCCGGCAGAGCTCTTGATGCGGCGAAAACTGACCACGATCCTGTCCAGGCTAGACCCGACGAGAGTCGAGGATAAAGGGAAAAACATAGGGTTGGCAGTCTCGAAAGGTTTCGCCGCCGGTGACCCTGTTCACTGCAGGAACTATTCCAGCGCAGGGCCAGCCTGGGTACCAGGGACGGTTGTAGAACAGACGGGGCCAGTGTCGTACCGGGTCGAGACTAACACCGGCCTCCTCTGGAGGAGGCACGCAGACCAACTGAGGCACCGAGTGAGTGGGCCAGTCAGTGGGGCTCAGCAACAGGATTCAGCGTTAGGGTTCTCCCCCACCCGCTTAACCCAAGGGGGAGACAGCAGCGGACAACAGTCCCAAGCAAGGGGGGAAGGCAGAAGCAGCGGCCCCGACTCATACCCTTTTGATACACCAGTCCTATCAGGGGCCGGGGAAGGGGGAGAGGAGTTCGCGACCGCTGCCCCCGATTGTAATTTTGATTTTGATTTTGCGAGCCGGGGGGGTTTTCAGGAGTGTTCCCCCACCCATCCAAGTGAGAAGAGGGGTTTTTCGTTAGCCCCCAGTGCCCCCGGTTCCTCCCTAAGAAAGAGCACACCTCCCAACAACGCCACGGAGCCGCGGCAAGTCACTAACGAGTCTCCCTCTCCAATTACAGGACAGGAAACCAGGGGACAAACAGAAGGTAGCAAACCCGGGGAGAGGCAGCCCGCATCGAGACCCCAGCGTGTTCGAAATAAGCCATCTTGGCTGAGAGACTTTGTCTCCTAAGGGGGGGGGAGTGTGTTTAAGTGTGGGCTCGAGACTTTGTCTCGTCCTAGGGGGGAGGGGTGTTGTGTTCTGATGGTTTTACCTTCTACATGGATTGCAATGTATCTGAGCCAATGTAACCTTGCCTATAGCAACTATGTAACCTTCAGCTGTATCATATAAACCCTGTAATAGGACGCGAGCTAATGACCACCAGCTGGCAGCAGCGAGCGTCCAAGCTCTCTTGGTCCGAACTCATCAAAGGCAACAGCGCGGGAAGTTTTCCCGCCACCACCTACACCTGGACAAGAAGGGCGTGACCCGCAATGACGTCACGCAGACAGTAGCCAATGGGCTACCATGGCACCACGTTCAAATGTATTACTACTGTATATAAAGAGCTATCGATCCGCCATTACCTCATGTTCCCTCTGTCCACGATGCAATAAACCTGAGTTAACCCAGCCCGAGGCTGTGTCCTGTGTCTTGGTTTGCATACACCAAAGTATACTTGGGGAAAACTCTTGAAATATGGAAACCACTTTGGGTAGATAGAGAAGACATTTTAGGATTTCTTCTTGGCAGTGACCCCAGTTAGGAAAAGTTACTATGATGGATGACATCTCCCAGAAACCACAGTTAGCTGTAGTAGCCATCTTGGATGTGGGGTTGTAATGTCCACAAACCAACCTTTCCCATCTTGAAAGATAGAAAGAAAGAAAGAAAGGAAGGAAGGGAGGGAGGAAGAGAGGGAAGGAGGGAGGGAGGGAGGGAGGGAGGGAGGAAGGAAGGAAGAAAGAAAGAAAGAAAGAAAGAAAGAAAGAAAGAAAGAAAGAAAGAAAGAAAGAAAGAAAGAAAGAAAGAAAGAAAGAAAGAAAGAAAGAAAGAAAGAAAGAAAGAAAGAAAGAAAGAAAGAAAGAAAGAAAGAAAGAAAATGTTCTAAAGCTTGGCTAGGGACACATAATACACAGTGCATTCTTTCTTGTGCTTATATTTTTTTTTAATGTGCTATTAAGTCAGAAGCAAATCAAACTTATAGGGACCCTAACTGGGATTTCAAAGTATGTGAGATATTTAAGGAGTGGTGTTACCAGTTCCTCTCCATCTACCCCACAGGCTTTCCATTATTAAGTGGGGATTCAAACCCAGGACTCCTGAGTCCTAGTCAATCACTGTATCCTCTATACCATTCTGAGTACAGTAATACCTCATACAAAGTTCGCTTTGTACAACATCGGATTCATACAACATTGCCTAATTCCTTGAAAAAAGATGCCTCATACAAAGTTGCTGCGACTTTGTATGAGGCATTGGGGTTTTCCCCAGGTTGCATTGTGCCTGGGCAAGTATAAAAGGCAGAACACATGTGTGCATTGCTCTTGTGGGTTTTGCACGAGGCGAAGAGTGTTTAGGAGTGGTTTTGAGCGCGATTTTGGATTATTTTGAATTTTTTCATCAGAATTTCTAGAAGCATTTCTGGGATTTTTGCAGCATTCTTCGGGTTCTTGGACAATCAGGGTTGTTTGACATGTTTTTGTAATGTATTTAGCCTTTAGACAATGATTTCTTAAAGTTCTGTCAGTTTCCTATCTGTTTCCTTGCCCTGAAGTCTGTGGTGTTACAGTACAATGTATCTCTATGGAAATGAGGTTGTATGAGGCATTGTGGCAAGGATTTGGACATTGTATGAGGCACCACAGCTAGGATTTTGCATGCCTCATACAAAGTCCAAATCCGTATAAAGTCCAAACTTGTGGAACCAAGTTTGGATGTTGTATGAGGTATCACTGTATTCTACTTCTATATTTAGTGGTTATCTAACCCATCATCTCCAACAAAGTTAAAAAGGAAGGCGAAGACGTATCTTCTCCTTGATCACTTTTTCCATGAATGTAGCAAAGATTCTGAAGAGGAGATGTTCCTGCTCATGTGTAGCCTTCATGCAAGTGAGAAATTCTCTTCAGAATGATTGCTAATTACTTGACTAAACAGATGATCATGGGTGTGTGTCTAGGTAAAGATATCCCTTTTTCGAAGGCCAGTTGTGTCTGACTCTAGGGGATGTTGTTCATCTTCAATTACAGCCAAAGAGTCAATGCCATCTGCATATGCAGACATTTTCGTGGTCATGTGGCAGGCATGACTAGACACCAGAGCTCATGGAACACTGTTACCTGAAGTGGTACCTATTTATCGTACTTGTAATTTCTTGCTTTCAAACTGCTAGCTTAGTAGGAGCTGGGACAGATGACAGGAGCTCACTTTGTCGCACAGCACATGGGTCTTGAACTGCTGACCTGCCAACCTTCCGGTCATCAAACTCAGCATCTTAATCACTAAGCCTTCACAACCCCAAGTGTGAGTGTAGGCTCACTCTTTTCATATTCCCATATTCCCACTCTCAGGCTTAGCAACTTTGGGGATTCCACTCTCTCTTTGTTTGGTGAGTGTTGAGTCCGAGTATTAATTGCAATGCAACAGCAGATTGGGGTTAACCAACAAGTCATTTATTATAGCTCAGTTCGAACTGGAGAAAACAGGGATGAGGTAGCACTTATATACAGACAGAACGGCAGTTACAGTGATACATTTGCCCAGGCCTTTCCTAACGCAGGAAACCTGTGTAAACCAATCAGGGTACATTGAAAACATATGAATAAGGCGCCTTACAGAAGAGGGCGCATGGTTACAGCAAAGACTTAATGGTGGTTGCAACTTAAAGCAATACATGTTAATAAACATTTGGACACAACAGTGAGGATTAGAGGGAGGGCCTTCATTCATACTCATTGCTGTATGCATTTCCCCTGCTGGACAACTCGGGTGGATATGTATACATTCTATGAATGTTTAGCTCCCTGAATGTTTCAAAAGTGCACACCTAAGTTCATCACAACTGTTTCTCTAGGTTGTGCCATGTGCCTGGCAAACATGTGAATTGCTGAGGCAAGGTTGATTTTGTCCTGAAATTGATCTTGGGATGTGCAAAAACTTAAACATGTTTTTTAAATTTTAAAGTTGTTTGTAATGGTGATTTTAATATTGATTGGGGTTTTTATTGGTATGGTATCTGGAGATGAGGTTTTGTGGGAACTGGGATTTGGATTTTCTAGACTACAAATACTATAATTCCCCATTCTGGGAGTTCTACCTACCTAGCAGGTGTCCATCTAACACCTCAATGTGCTACATTGGGAGAGAAGTCTCAAGTACGAGGCTTTGGGGTCTTGCTAATCCAAGTTCTGCCTAAGTATCCTGCAGGGGGTGAAATTCAACTTAGCACTGGGGTGGTATCAGAAACAGCACATTTAGGAGGAGCTAGGACTAGCTTAGCCTCAAACCCTTCTAATTCAGGCCTTTCTCTCCAGAATGTGTCCCCTGTGGACATGACATCTACAATCTCAATGTCACTTATAGTGGCCACCAAGTGCCAGAGCCCTTTCAAGATACCAGGGCCTGATGTGGTGGATTCATCTAAGATTAAATGTTCTGGCCAATGAACCCAGTCCTTCACTATAGATACAAGCAAAGCAGGTATGGCACCCCTCCAAGTCACAGTCCCAAATGGTGACCTGGTAGATACAGCAGATAACACATCACATTTTCATATTTGCCAAGTGTCTGAAACATAGGTAAAACTCCCATGATGGAGAATTGTGACATCTGTAGATCCAAAAAGCCAATCTCCCATCCTTAATATTGTCTTCTGGTGTTTTTATCTGTGATTATTATACTGTTTTGATTGTTTTAGAGCCAGTGTGGGTCCTTTATAGCAGGGGTCCTGTTGCATCCGAACCTTGGAAGGATTACTCGAACAGAGCTGGTTCAAACAACAACATGGTTTATTGCAGTGAGCAAAGAACAGAGAAATAGGTGCAGGGACAACAGATTTATACAGAACATAATAGTTTTACCCAAGCTTCCAGACAACCAGGAAAACATTGACGAATCAGAAACAGCCATAATGGTGCCCTTTTTGCATGATGCCTTTAAGCATAAGTAATCTTAATACACAACAGGTCCCCAACCTTTTTTTGCACCATGGACTGGCTTCATGCTAAACAATTTTTCCATTGACTGGCCATAGTTAAGCAACATGTTGTTTATGTTTGTTTATGTTTATGTTTATTCAATTTTATATTCCGCCTTACTCAACACATGGAGGAGGGGCCTGGCCACCTGCCAATTTACTGTGTCTGAAGTCTGTGCTGTCGCTCCATTTGCCGGGAAGACCCATGGAGCACATTGAAGGCAGGAGACTGCCATCGAAGCTCCCAGCACCACCCACCCTGGTTTGGTACAGCCCATGCCCTGGAACCGGTCCATGGCCAGGTGGTTGGGATCCCTGCTTTGTAGAGAGAAAAGTGTCAATTGAATAACATTACAGTAAAACCTTGGGTAACGCTAAAACTTGGTTCCACAAGTCTTAGTGTTATCCGATTTTTAACGTTATCCAATTCATGCATCAGGTAACGTTAAAATCCTATGGGATGTATTGCATAACCTTAAAACTCCATAGAGATATATTGTTACCAGCACAGCTTTAGCAAACGTTATCCAATACATCTCATAGGATTTTAACGTTATGTGATGCAATTTTTTTCCAGATTGCTTAACGTTATGCGGTTTTAGCGTTATCCGATGCAAACATTATCTGAGATATTACTGTATTAAAGTAATAAACCAGACAATTTTAATTGCAGTTCCTAAACCCAATAAGCATCTCTTCCTCCATTGTATCATTGTGACATGATGGTAGCACAGATGCGGTTGCTTAGGACCAGGCGATATGATTGGCTCTACAATCCTGTCTTTTCCAATCTTTCTCTCTGCCTCTCTATCATTAGGTCCGAACTAGCTGTCTGTCTTTCTGCAATCATACATGGAGTTCTATGTGAATATATTTGGCTTCTGTGGGCTCCTGGTGATAGATCTAATTTATGACTGAGCAGCTTCATTTTAGTTATTTCACGAGAGAATATTTTAAACCAGGCCCCACATAATATTAAAATAAGTTAAAATCTATGTAAAATTTATGAGAGCTTGTCAGGTGTAATGCTTGATAAAGTAAGTTTAATGCTTCGGAAGACTCACTTTTCTCCAGGCTGATTCTCGCAGTAACCTGAGTTTCCCTGTATAATTTTAGAAACTTCTTTTCATTAGACCAGTCTCCCATTAATGAGTCAGAGGCCAATTTAGAAAAAAGAAGTGTGATTTCCCTCTCTTCCCTCCACCAGAACATTAGAACCTATATCAGATGGAAGAGTGACCATGTCTTAGGGCAGAGGTTCCCAACCTAAGGCCCACAGGCTAGATCTGGCCCACAGCGCCATTTCATGTGGCCCCCAAGGGCATTGAAGAAACAAAATGGCTCCTTGAAGCTGTTGGAACAAAATGGCCACCCCCATCATGCAGACAGGGCAAAGTGTTCATCTGGTCCTCAAAGCTGACTGAGAGAGCATGACCTGGCCTCCGGCTTGAAAAGGTTGGGAACCCCTTTCTTAGGGATTGGGGTTTTGTTTTTTAAACTTTGAGGAACCTTTCAAAAATGCATGCCTCTTCATTTCGGAACTAGTAAATGGTCCCTCTGTAAAGGGCAGCACTCAGAACTCATGCGCCAAAGAAGTTGGATCAATGACGTTCCTTAAAATCATGTCTTCTTTCTTTAGGATTCTGATGACTCGTTCTGTGTCCTGACACACCGTATTGCCGTAACAGCCTGAAACAAAATCTAGAATGGCTTATTTTCTGTCTTGGATCCCATCTTTTAGTGAAAACATTCGAGGCCAATTGATGTGATCCACCCTGACAAACCAATCTTGTATGTCCACAAACAAAGTAGTAAGCTTGCCTTCCTGCTGTCTTGTTGTGACAGAATTAGTTTCTGGTCGGCAGGGTTGTTGAGTCACACATACATACTCAGAGAGAGAGAGAGAGAGAGAGAAAAGGGACATATGTTTCTGTTGGATTTTCACTGGGTTTCTCAGAAAGGATATCATGCCTGTTGTTATTGTTGTTTCATTGTGGGGCCTCAATGGAAAGTCTTGTCAGCTAGTAATGCAAGACGATGCTGTTTGCACAAGCATTGGCATTGCACAAGTAGAGAATATGTACAAATCAATGCCTGTGCAATGCCAATCCTTACATCAGCATCACAAGGCCACGCTGTCAAACTGGCAGAAATTTTTGCTTTGCAGAAACTCAGAAGTAATATAGCGTTCAATATGTTCGCATGCAGTTTTCATATACAGATTTTTAGCTAAGTACATTTTTTTCCAAATATGCAAATAATTTTAAAATTTTTACTTGGAGTAGGACAAATTGGTATGCAATGGTGGTTCAACTGCTGTACTGCAACCAAAAGGTTGTGAGTTTGATCCTGACTAGGAATCAAGGTTGACTCAGCCTCCCATCCTTCCAAGATCTGTAAAATGAGCACCCAGTATGTTGGGGGCAAAATGTTAATTAACTTGTGAACTGCCCAGAGAGTGCACTAAGTGCTATGGGGTGGTATGGAAGTGTGATTGCTTTGCCTTTTTTTGGTAGGGAAATATATTTTAAAAAATTAATTTTCCATGTATAGAGCAGAATTATTACCTTCTTCTCAAATATTCTGAGGACTGCAGTGGCTCAAGTGGCTAAGACGCTGACTGGGAGGTGGGAGGTCAGCAGTTCAATTCCTGAGTACTGCAGGACGGAATGAGCTCCCGTCTTTGTCCCAGCTCCTGCCAACCTAGCAGTTCGAAAGCAAGAAATTGCAAGTAGATAAATAGGGACCACTTCGGTAGGAAGGTAACAGCATTCCATGTGCTCCGGTGTCAAGTCATGCTTGCCACATGACCACGGAAACGTCTGCAGAAGCAGACAGCGCTGGCTCTTCGGCTTTGAAACAGAGATGAGCACTGAAGCCTAGAGTCGGATACGACTGGCTTTCGAGCAAGGGAAACCTCTCAAATAGTCTACCAGTCGGTTCTGAAAAGGCATGGTTGTAGGGAGAGAACAGGCTGTACAAGAGATCCTACCAGATTCCCTAAAACCAATTCAAGCTATCTTATGATCTTTTGAAAAGGATCTTAATCACATCAGAGAATAAACAAAAAAATAAAAAATAAACACGTTGTAGCACCTTGAAGACTAGCTGTTAGAGCTTTGGTGGCTCAAGTCCACTTTGTCAGATTTTAATCAGACCTCCATCCTTGTAAAACATGATAATCGCACGGTCCCATTCTGCTGTTTATGTGGGAAGCATCTCCTACAGTGTCACATATGGAAAATTCCTTCTGATTCACTCTTTGTCCATTTTTTGCAGGCAAAAAAAATCTTTTGAGAACAAATGCTCTATCAACAAGGCAAGGAAACAACCCACTCATTCTGATTTTAGAAAGAAATGGAAAGCAAATCCTTTCATTAGAGAGCAGGGAGCTTAAACTCAGAACTTGCTTCTGAGTTTTAAAGTGCTTGTCATATGTCTTGGTGTGGGGTGTTTCCCCCCCACACACACACACACTGCTGCTTAATGCAAAAACTCTGTAGCAAAGGAATACAAATGCAGCAAGCGGCAGAGGCCCTGCGCTGGAAACCGAGGCTCTTGCGGTACGGCAGATTTATTGCAGATGAGAGCAGTAAAGTAAAACCACTCTTCGAGCTTTGCACTGGAGCATGCTTGCCCTTTTTCCTGTGGTTAACTAAAAAAAGCTACGATCAAAGTAAATACTGTTGACTCTCTGTAATGTTAGGAGGTCCTTCACTGGCGAGGTCAGTAAGACCCTTTTGCTACTTCTATGTCATTGTGGCCTGATCGTCATTCAATGTCAGGGAGCTTTGCCATCAAAGGGCTTTGAAAAAATGGTCCCAAACCTCATGGCAGGCGGGCAGATCACTGTCATTGTGGTATGCTTTGCCATCTGAGTTGGATGCACCACCCAGGAATCAGTTAAAATGTTGTGGAGAGGGCTGGAGTGCCACTTTAGGACTAAATACTATGCCCAACTACTGCATTGTAAGCAACACTAGAGGAGACCCTTAGTTCCATCTCTTGGATAATAGCTCACCTCAACAGAATAGCCATTGCAAATTCTTGGGTTGCTTCCGCACATGTGGTGAGAAGCCAAGTGCATGTCACATTAAGCTTGTGCTTTACATCCTGCCCTTAAAAGAATCCTTTGTTAGAAGTAATACCACCACCCAGTTCGGCTTTGGTGACACCTTAGCTGGAATTTTGTTGTTCAGTTGCACAGTCGAGACTGACTCTTTGAGACCCCAAGGACCACAGCATGCCAAACACTTCTGTCATCCGCCATCCAGATCTAGGCCAACTGCATCAACTATGCTGTCTAACCATCTCATCTGATGCGGGATGCAGGGCTAAAGACTGCCGCAGCTGCTGGGGCTCCCCGCCCTCATTTCCCCTTGTGGGGAGGGATAAAGCTGATGACATTGACAGCTGTTCCTGGGGCTGCCTCCCCCGCTCAGTCTGGGAGGGAAGAAGAAGCCGACGGGTTGCGGATGGCCGAAGACCTGCCGCCACAGCTGCTCCCGGGGCTGCCCCCTCCTCTTGTCAGGGACACTGATCCTGTGAGGTGTAGTACATGTGCTCTGCCAGGTACGTTGAGCCTTGGGCTCCGTTCATGGACGTCGAGCACTGGGTTCCACTCCCTGGGCCCTATGGACTGGCAAGGGTGTTCTGTTCTGTGGCCTTATTGTGCTTATTTTATTATGGTGCTTTTATTATGTATAATTTTATTGTATTTGATGTTTTAATACTTTGCTTATTGTATTTTGGTGTATTTATTATGTATAATTTCATTGTATTTTTTTCTCTGATTTGCATTTGAATTGTTTTGTATAGTATTGTATATTTTTATTGCATTTGTTATGCTGTACAGTATATATACTGTTTATTGTATTATTGTATTTATATTTATATTGTATTGTTTTAGTTGCT
Organism: Bradypodion pumilum; assembly: GCA_035047305.1. Classification (NCBI taxonomy): domain Eukaryota; kingdom Metazoa; phylum Chordata; class Lepidosauria; order Squamata; family Chamaeleonidae; genus Bradypodion; species Bradypodion pumilum. The sequence goes on along the minus strand of JAWDJD010000001.1, from coordinate 11,646,576 downwards.
GTCTGCTGATATGCTTTTTATTTTGGTTTTGTTATATTGTATATTTAATTATGTTGGAAGCCGCCCTGAGTTGGCCTACAAGATGAGTAGGGCGGGGTACAAATTAAAAATCTAATCTAATCTAATCCTCTGCCACCCTCTTCTCCTTTTGCCTTCCTAGCATCATGGCCTTCTCCAGTGAGTCCTCTCTTCTCCTTTGGTGGCCAAAGTACTTGAGCTTCATCTTCAGTATTTGTCCATCCAAGGAGCAGTCAGGGTTGATTTCCTTCAGGATGGACTGATTTGATCTCCTTGCAGTCCAGGGAACTCTCAAGAGTCTTCTCCAGCAGCACAGTTCAAAGGTGTCTATTCGTCTGTACTCAGCCTACCTTATGGTCCAGCTCTCACAGACATACATTAGTACTGGAGAGACCATCATTTTAACTATGCGGTCTTTTGTTGGCAGGGTGATAATAGTAACTTCTGTCAAGTTGAGTCTAACAAGTTTCCTCCCGGTTTCACAATTTTTGCTCAGAAACTGTCTACTCAACTTCAGGTCAGATATGCTGTTCTTCATTTTTTAAAAAAGAAATGAGAGGGAATTTCAGGGAATTTATGTGACTAAATCCAGTTCTGATGGCACAGTGGTTAAATTGTTGTACTGTAGCCAAAACATTATGAGTTCGATCCTGATGGGACCCAAGGTTGACTCAGCCTTCCATCCTTCCAAGGTCAGTAAAATGAGCACCAAGTCTGTTTGAGACGAAATGCTAATTACCTTTTGATCCACCCAGAGAGTACACTAGGCACTATGGGGTGGTACATAAGTGTAATTGCGATTGCTACATCCTCAGTACTTCTTACCACAATTCTGGAAAATAGGAACGGATACTCTGAGAAATACCTGAGTATCTAGAGGGGAACCATTTCTTTACCAAGCTTGACCCATCTTAAGCCTGCCCAAATTTAACAGTGATTTAGAAGCCTTGGATATTGGGATCCCTGGACCTGCAGAGGAGGATTTGCAAAGCCAATACAGATTGTGGTACAAACTGCCACTCATTTTGTGGTTTTCAATCATCTGAGGTCTTTTGCCTTTGGAAGCATCTAGAATGGTTCCTTTACCACAGGGATCTCCATACAAAAATCAGACCAGCATCATCTCCTCTCTCCTTTTTCCTCATGTCATTGTTAGGGCTTAGACTAGTGATGCTTAAATCTTTTAGAGACCCAATGCCTAAACTGCAACCCAAAACCCTCCGCCTGCTACCCAACTCATCCTGCTCCTTCTCTTGTCCCCATCTTTACCTCCCAGTCAGAATTTCAGCCTATGGGGAATGCAGCGAGCCTTTCCTCTCACCTCCCCATTGGAAGAGGGAGACAGGTGGGTGGGGAGGTGGTGCTGCCATTGGTGCCGGCAGCCCAGGGTGGGTCCCATTGCATGTAGTGGAGTTTCCTGTGCTGGGGCAATAGCACACGTGCACACAGAGAGGGCTCTGAATGCCCCCTATGGCATGTGTGCCATAGGTAAGCCACCACTAGCTTAGACTGTCTTGGATGAACCAGAAGCTATCACCCCTAATGAGATCATTGGTAGATTTGCCTTTATGTCAGGGAGACAAGATGCAGCATCAGTGTGGGAATTAAAATTGAAACCCGACCTTTTAATTCACATAAACTATTGGAGAACGGAGGCTCCCCCCCTTTTTTTGGGGGGGGGTCTTTTTGTCCTTGCATGAGGCAGTTTCCTTCCTCAGAAGTTTAAACAAGGGAAGATAATAATGAAAGATTTTGTATTTGCTTCCTGATAGCTCCCTCTGATAAGAGAGACAGAGCCCTGAGCTGAAGGCAATATCAAGGTCACTTATAACTTACCTTATTCTCCAAAAGCCCCAATAAATCGTCTTTCTTCTTCCTGATCAGAATAACTAGACATTTTTTAAAACTCTTAAAGCTGGCACGTGGAATGACAAGATGGTCAGAACCAGATAAGAAGGAGCAATCTTAGATACTGGTGGATGGAAATTGGATCTCCATTGGATCTCCTGTCTGCACTGCTTTCCACTCACCTCAACCTAATAGTGATTATTATTATTCTTTCCTGTCCCAATCAAACCTTGGCCAGCCAAAATGAAGTCACTTTCTTTGCTTTGTCGTTTACCAAACTTAAATCCTCATCAGTGAATGTTTCTGACAGTAGTCAGCAGACCAACAAATGAGCCAGATTCTATAGCTCTCCACACAACAGATTGTTGTCCACCAGCAGCCCCCACTTGAGCATGTTGGTCTTGCATTTAGGAACTGGCTGGGTGGAGGGACCCCTGCAGCGCCGAACGCCGAGACCACCGCCGGCGTTCCTGGGACCCGCCACGCCTCCAGCTGCCTCCGGCCAGGACTTGAAAGGCCGTTGAGGCAGCGAGACTTTGCCGCCGCCTCCGGCCCTCCTGGCTGGGTGGAGGGACCCCTGCAGCGCCGAACGCCGAGACCACCGCCGGCGTTCCTGGGACCCGCCACGCCTCCAGCTGCCTCCGGCCAGGACTTGAAAGGACGTTGAGGCAGCGAGACTTTGCCGCCGCCTCCGGCCCTCCTGGCTGGGTGGAGGGACCCCTGCAGCGCCGAACGCCGAGACCACCGCCGGCGTTCCTGGGACCCGCCACGCCTCCAGCTGCCTCCGGCCAGGACTTGAAAGGCCGTTGAGGCAGCGAGACTTTGCCGCCGCCTCCGGCCCTCCTGGCTGGGTGGAGGGACCCCTGCAGCGCCGAACGCCGAGACCACCGCTGGCGTTCCTGGGACCCGCCATGCCTCCAGCTGCCTCCGGCCAGGACTTGAAAGGCCGTTGAGGCAGCGAGACTTTGCCGCCGCCTCCGGCCCTCCTGGCTGGGTGGAGGGACCCCTGCAGCGCCGAACGCCGAGACCACCGCCGGCGTTCCTGGGACCCGCCACGCCTCCAGCTGCCTCCGGCCAGGACTTGAAAGGCCGTTGAGGCAGCGAGACTTTGCCGCCGCCTCCGGCCCTCCTGGCTGGAGGGACCCCTGCAGCGCCGAACGCCGAGACCACCGCCGGCGTTCCTGGGACCCGCCACGCCTCCAGCTGCCTCCGGCCAGGACTTGAAAGGCCGTTGAGGCAGCGAGACTTTGCCGCCGCCTCCGGCCCTCCTGGCTGGGTGGAGGGACCCCTGCAGCGCCGAACGCCGAGACCACCGCCGGCGTTCCTGGGACCCGCCACGCCTCCAGCTGCCTCCGGCCAGGACTTAAAAGGCCGTTGAGGCAGCGAGACTCTGCTGCCATTTCTTTTGTATTGTATTATTGAGTTATTATTTGCTATTGTATTTTTGCTATATTGTATTTTGTTTGATGTGTTGTGAGCCGCCCTGAGTCGGCATGTGCTGAGAAGGGCGGCATATAAATCAAATAAATCAAATCAAATCAAATCAAATCAACTACAACCCTCAGCCTATTAAAGAGCCCTCCAGGTAATGTAGGGGAGGTTGAGTTCATCAGCTATATCCTCCTTTAATGTTGTTCCTTGTCAAGTGAGCTCCTTCCTCCACCTTCTAATTTTGTTTTGCTCTTGCGTACCCTCAAGAATGTTCATTCTTGCCATAAAGCTCTTCCTGGATCTGAACCGGCAGACTTGAGCCTCATATGCATTCAGAAGATGTTGAGGGTCATTCTCTTGCTTATTTCTCTCGGCGTTCGCTACTATTTCTTTTCTTATCTTAGGTGATGTTGTTCTTTATACTAACTTTGGCTTTGGTATCCAGGCAAGAGAGTGCTTAAAAGAGAGTGTCTTGTTCTTTTCCAGCCACCATGAGAAAATTCTTCTTAAAGCAGTTACCAGGAAGGAAGTGAAATACTTTAAAAAAACAATTAGGTTCCAAATCAAAGGAACCTAACAGTGATGATAAGGTGGAACACCAGAAGATGATAACATTCTTTGTCCATCCTTCTTTTGCATGAAATGTCTCTTGGGGGTCTCATGAGAGCTTTGGAGAGTTCCCTCTTGATGCTTTTGATCCTCTCTATTATTCTCCTTTCTATCACATGGCTTGTGTCCATTGTAGACCAGTGATGGTGAACCTTGGCACTCCAGGTGTTTGTGAACTTCAATTCCCAGAAGCCCTGATTGGCAGAAGAGCTGACTTGGACTTCTGGGAATAGAAGTCCAAGAACACCTGGAATGCCAAGGTTCGCAGCAGACCATTTGATGCTTACAGCAGGTGCTATCATCACAATTCCTGTTTCAGGCCAGAGGAGGAGGAGGAGGAGGAGGAGGAAGGACATTCCACTCATGCTATGAGAAGGAGTTGCTGATGACACTGACCCTCAACAGACGCATCAATTATAGGTTTCCAAGTTTTTTCTGTTCAGCAGAATTTACTTAACTCCTCTTTAGTGTATATTGGAAGAGCAGCAGTCTGCAGAGCAGGTTGATCTGTTTTATTTTCTCCTGCTTTTCCAGCCATCAGGAGAAAATTCTTCTTAAAGCAGTCACCAGGAAGGGAGTAAGTGAAAGACTTTAAAAGAGCAAGTGTCTTTGATATCTTCTTAAAAGGGCAATGCAGGAACCTTCCAATGTACACCTTCTCACCTATCTCTGTTTCTCTGACCTTAATGTTCCTTGGATCTGAAGGTAGTAGTGTTGAATTCCAGATTTTGATGATGACTTTGCAGCAGGAAAGGTAACAAAAATAATTTCTAAATTAATACGTATGTTCTCTTTCTCCACCAACTCATTATTTTCTATAGTTTTTCTTCTTCTTCCTACTTCTAATCATGATACATAAATGCCATGAGGTATCTGTAGGGTGCTACTCTCCCCTGTGTATCCCTCTGGGCTTTTTGCTGCCCCCCCCCAATAGTTGTCCCAGAAATAAACAAATGACCTTCACTCAGTTCAGTTTTAATGCATTTCTGCAAAGGTAGTGCATATCCCTAATAATTGCCAAGATAGGTACCTTTGGAAAATATGTACACATTGCATTGATTCATAATACATTCAAGCAGCTGGATTATACCTAGCTAAAAACAGAGTCTAAGTCAGGAGTTCTCAACCTTTATAAGCCTGGGGAGGGGTCAGGCTCCCTCAGAAAGCTTTGGGGGCCAGGGGGCCATTTTGCCCTTCCTCCACCACATGGCACCTCCTGGTGTGGTGGAGGCGGTGGGGGGCCACATGAAATGCTACCACAGGCCACAGGTTGAAAATCCCTGGTATAGGTAATGGAAGGTTGTTTGCAAAAATATTGACAATGGATATCAAAATTTTCAGTTCTTTAAAAATGCTGATTTGAAAGCTTACAATCTGCAAAAGTACTGAGTTGGGATCAAATTAGGTCCAGACATTAAAAAGCCTCAACAATTTTGGATGTGCCCAGTTTCAGATCTACCCAGTCAGAGTGCAAATCATGGTCTGCCTGTCTGTCTGTCTGTCTGTCTGTCTGCCTGCCTGCCTGCCTGCCTGTCTGCCTGTCTGTCTGTCTGTCTGTCTATCTATCTATCTATCTATCTATCTATCTATCTATCTATCTATTTTGCATCCTGTCATAATTAGTGCCCAATACTATTCTAGAGGGCTTCATGTAAGATGTTGTGTTGTCTGTTTACACAAAAGTCTCATTTGGCAGAGAGAGGAATATGGACTTCAAGCTCAGTGGAAAGCCAAGTTTCCACTTATCCAACACTTCACTGTGTCTTTGTGAGTGCTCAAGGAAGGCTAAATAAAAGTTCAGGCATTGTGCTGGGTGTACTGGAGAAGTTTCAATGCACTGGTTTGAGATTAGAGGAGCCTGTAAGAAAATATGGTATCCAGCTGGCAGAACACCAGTGGATATTTCACTATCCAGAGATCTCTAATTACTAATAATGTACATGAACAGTGTGATACATCCTTACAATTTCAGAATCCTTTTCAAAGATAATCTCTAATAGTTTATTTGACAACCTGTAAAATTATAGAAAATTATTAGTCTTGGGAATTATAAAAATCCCCACAACCTTGTCAAATAATAAAATTATAATTACCTGTCGGTAATTGAAATTTAACTGTTTTTATTGTATATTACACATCAATAGCAATGTAAGTTCAAGAGAATTTCTCTCCCTCTTTCTTTCTCTCTCGTTTCCTTTTTTGCTTATCAATGCATGGGAAATGGACAGCCCCAGTGGTGGCCTGTGAGCTTCTCTTTGGAGGGTAGAGTTTGAAAAATTTTCGATTAAAGCAGGATGTTTGAGTCTGTCATTAGGCCTACATTAAATTACATATCTGGAGTGTTAAAAATAAAGGGAACAAAAGCTTATGTACTGCCGCCTGGGTAGTGAGAATTGTGATTAACCTTGGCATTATTATGAATTTCTCTTCTTTGCTCAACATGTCTCTTTCAAACTTTGAGTGGTTTCAGATCGTCTAAACATGCTTTATAAGTACTGTATATGGATGTGTTCCTGTGAAATGCCATTGCTCCAATCAAAACTTTCTTTCTTTCTTTCTTTCTTTCTTTCTTCCTTCCTTTCTCAGAATTTCCCCAAAATATTTTGCCCACTTACTTTTAAAAAGTGATTCATCACTCTACTCACTTAGAGTGGCTGGAATAAATAATATGTTGGCTCAAATCCTGCTGCTGTGTCTAGTAAATTGTATTAGTCTAGGCCCATTTGAGTTAATTGAACTTACAGAGGTGTCGGCTTATCATATTTTCACTGATCCAATGGGTTTGTTCTAGGGAACCTAATTACATGAAGCAACAGGATTTCAGCCACTCAAATTAAACCAGCAATAATCCCAACTAGAGTAAGGAAAAGGTCACACTTGCTTGAAAGCCAGTTGTATCTGATTCTAGGGTACGGTGATCATCTCCATTTATAGTCAAAGAACCAGTGTGTCAGCATCTGCAGACATTTCTGTGGTCACGTGGCAGGCATGACTTGACACCGGAGTGCCCATAACGCTGTTACCTTCTCACCGATGTGGTACCGATAATTCAGCCATCTATTTGCTTTCTGAGAAAGTGACATTACATGGCTTGATCACTCCTAAACTGACATACACTATAAATTTCAGGTCAAAAACAAGCTCTTACTAGATATTCTTCTCAGATATCTCCTTGGTTTGCATTGTTTCATGCTTAAATTTGCCCTGCCATGTCCAGTCACTCAGCAGGGCTACCATAGAGTGTTAAACTCACCTGTCCAGGCCAGAACTTGGTTTCCATAATAGTAAATTAATTTTAGTTCTAGTGAAACAGGCTCATTTTTTTTCTTCTTCTTCTACTACTACTACTACTCCATCGGGTGTCTAACAAACTCCAGTTAGGAATCTTCTGTTATTAAAGGTAAAGATAAAGTTTTCCCTTCGTCGAAAACCAGTCATATTCGACTCTAGGGTTCAGTGATCATCTCTGTTTCAAAGCTGAAGAGCCAGTGCTGTCTGCTTCTGCAGACATTTCCATGGTCATGTGGCAGACATGACTAGTCACCGGAGCACACGGAGCACTGTTTACCTTCCCACTGAAGTGGTCTGTTATTACTGATTGTTAATAGCTGCACTGATATTCTGTTATTATTTGATCTAAATAGCTATCTGTTACACTAGCCAACCATTGTGTATCTCTGTACCTGATATGTATACAATAATACCATGAAGTCTCACTCTTATGCCTGACAAAGTGCATGTTGATTCACAAAAGCCAATTACGCCTGCTCCTTGCTGGGACTCCTTGCTCATGGTCACACATTCTCTGGTCACCTCTAGACTAGATTACTGTAATGCACTCTACATGGCGCTGCCTTTGATGACCATTCTGAGGCTGCAGCTGATCCAAAATGCGGCTGCCCACGTGGTGATGTGGTGTGGGCGTTATGCCCATGCCTCGCTCCTGTTGCAGGAGCTGCATTGGCTACCGGTGTACCTCTGGGTGCAATTCAAGGTGCTGGTTATAACCTTTAAAGCCTTACATGGTAGCGGGCCAGGATACCTAAGAGACTGCATCACTCCAAGGACACCTGCCCATCCCACTATGGCAGACGGAAAGTGCCGTCAGCTAGAAAGGCTCGTCTCTCTAGCACAAGGAAGAGGGCCTTTTCGGTATCTGCTCCAGCCCTTTGGAAGCTACTGGTGACTGAGCTGCATCTCCAGGCAGAGCTAGTGCCCTTCCCTTCAGGAAAGATCTGAAAACCTGGCTGGCAAAATAGGTTTGGGGCACCGGTGATGTGATAGCCACCCCCTCACTGGTTGGGGGGGCTGCTCTTAATTTATATTTTAATTAGTAGAGTTGGGTGGTTATTTTTAATGGTTTTTAATGGTTTTAAAGTTTTAAGGTCGTAATTTTATTTGAATGAGGTCTGTTATCTGTAAGCCGCCAACAATATAAATGTAAATAAATAAATAAATAAAATTAAAATACAGAATTTAGTCTTTAAGGTGCCACAATGCTGTTGTCTTTTTGTTTTGCTTTGTTTACTCCCTGATATGCTTGCACAGACTAACATGGCTACCACTTCAAAAATTTCATCACAGAAAAAGTTGGTTATGCTCCCCCTCCAACATGAATGTAGGAATGTATCTGAATTCTTAAGGATGGTCATGTTCCATGTTCATAAACAAACACGTAGGTACTGACACAAAATCTGTCCATCATCTTGGCAAACAAGACCCACAGGTCACCTTTTGTGCTGCACTGTGGTCTAATTCATGGCTTTATTTATTATTGTAGCTGACATCATAAATAAAAGTTCATGGGCCACCGGCCATTACATAGCGTATAATTCAGCCAGGTGGGTGAAGGCCCAAGGCGCTGATAACGCAAACAAATGGCTCCAGCTTTGCTCCCATCATTTGTTATGTTTATCCGAACCTCTCACTGGAATGATGGGCAGGTAATGACTGCATTCCCATGCCTCAGCCTATCAGAAAGGATGGAAATAATGCTCCTCTGGTCAGATTTCCAGACCATGAAGCCTTGTTTGGCACTGTGCTTTCTTTAATGGCGCTGATTCTTCCGTGCGTATTTCCATCATGCAGCTCATGTGCCTTTGGACTATCTATTTCCACTTCTGAGTGTCCTATGTTCGTGTATGCTTCTTCTCCTTCTCCTTGTTACATTTCTGCCCAACCTTTCCACTATTAATTAATCCTCAAGGCAGACTACAGTCATAAAATATAATAACTGAATTATAAAACATAATAATTCCAACATAACATAACCCCTATTTATGTCTGTGGGATATTGCTTCTCTGTACACAAATTAAAACACCAGGAAATGGCACAAAACTACTTTGCAATATTGTGCCTGCCTTACTAACAAGAAAAGGGATGCCAGACGTTACATAGCAATGACAAAACCCAGTGTTGATATCAGTGTCAGAAGTCAAAATGATCTATAGGATCCCCTCTTTTACAATTTCTGGTGAAATTGGTTAGAATGCTATTATGCTGAATAAGGAAATGCAGCTGAATTCAATGGCACTTATACTTGTGGTAAGGCACAGCCCTAATACACATCTTTGTTTTTAGGTCTATCCAAAACATAGAATTGCAGTGGCTTAGTAGTTAAGATGGTAAACTTGACAACTGGAAGGTCAGCAGGTCAGCAGTTCAAAAACCGAGTGCTGTACAACTGAGTAAGCTCCCATTTCTGTCACAGCTCCAGACAACCTAGCAGTTCAAAAGCAAGAAATTGCAAGCAGATAAATAGGTACCACTATGGTGGGAAGGTAAACAGCATTCTGTGCACTCTGGTGTCCAGTCATGCCTGCCACATGTCCATGGAAACATCTGCATGCAGACAGCACTGGCTCTTTTGGCTATAAACAGAGATGAGCACTGAACCCTAGAGTTGGATATGGCTGGCATTCGAGCAAGGCTAACTTTTACCTAAAACACAAAAATAAATAAATTCTAATTTAAACACAATATCTTCAAAATGAATTAAACAATAGCATATGCCAGTTTAAAAAGACGTTCCTTCACATCATTTGTACATGCAGGGATAATGGGAATGGATAGCACCTTTGATGTGACTGATTCCCTAATTTGGGAACAATATGAGAGATAGCTCTATGCAGGGAACCTGTCTATCAAACAGGCCCCACTAGTGCTCGTGTTCTCAGGGGAAAAGTGGATATCTTAAAATCCAGACAGGTTCATAAAGAAACCACACATCCTTGGCTCCCTCCTGTCAGGTCAGTGGAGGTGGGAGCACAGCTGACCCCATTTTCACGGGGTTTGACCATGAAAAAGCTGCTGCTGCCAAGCCGCCAGAGTCGCCACAACATCTCCGGCTCCCTTCCCTGGCCCGTCCGGTCAGGGGAGGTGGGAGCACAGCTGAGCCTCATTTTCCCATGGTGTGGCCATGAAAAAGCCGCTGCCGCTGAGCCGCCACAATATCCCCGGTTCTCTCCCCAGGCTTGTCCGGTCAGGGGACGTGGTAGCACAGCTGAGCCTTGTTTCCTGCGGTGGGGCTGTGAAAAAGCCACTGCTGCTGGAGCCACTGGGACACTTTCTTGCTTCAGTTGGATCGGGGCCGGTTCTTCCTGGCTCCGTCTTGGACATTCGAGCCATGGTGCTCCGTCGTGGATGTTGGGTAGCCGAGGGTATTGTGCAATCATTTTCGTTATTTCAGTGTTAAAATGGTATTTATTTTATAATTTGTACTTGTGCTGTAAATTTTATAAGGTCATAAATTGCCTATTATCTAGGTGATACTTTGCTACATTCTGTATTTTATTGTAATTGTATCTCATTGCATTCCTTGTATTATGCATTTTGTATTGTTGAGAAAGCTTTCTTTTGTTGTAGAGAGCTTTCTCTTCTTATGTTGTTAGCTGCTCTGGGTGGCGCTCGCACCAGAAGGGTGGAATATAAATAAACCTATAATAATAATTCTCTCTGTCATTGTGGAGACCTAAATCTGAAGGCAAGAAAAGTTTGTTTAGTTGTGGAACATCTCCATGTGATCACAAATCCTGGTTTAAGTTTACAGGTTATCTGGAGAGCCTCCACCTGCAGAGACTGATCTTCTGTTCAGATTTAGCTCTCCACATTTAGGAGCTGGTAGGGATGTAGGTGGACTGGAAACCAAGCCAGATGTGGAAAGACTGAAGGAACTGGGCATGTTTAGCCTTGAGAAAATCAGACTGAGAGGGGACATGATCGCACTCTTCAAATACCTGAAAGATGGTCATAAAGAGAAGGGGCACTATGTGTTCTCAGTCATCCCAGAGTTCAGGATGCATAAAAAGGGGCTCAAACTAAAGGAAACCAGATATAGACTGAATAAAAGGGGGGAAATCTTAACTGTTAGAGCAGTATGACCGTGGAACCAACTGCCTCGAGAGGGGAATGAGCACTCCAAAACTGGAGGCATTCAAGAGAAAATTATATCTGAAACTGATTGATATGTTGTTTTTTGATTTCATTAGTACATTATATTATTATCTTACTGCTGTTCAATTCATGATTATGTGTTCATGCCTTGATTATTGTAATGTATTTTTGCTTGATTGCTCTATTTTTGTTATTGTTTCATAGGTTTTGCTGATATTCTGTTATATTTATTATTGTAATTTGATTATTGTATCTCATTTGTAAACCCTGTGGGGTTTCCCGGGGTCATTTATATGTTGTCAGCCGCCCTGAGTCGGCCATGTGTTGAGTAGGGCGGGATATAAAATTGAATAATAAATAAATAAATAAATAAATAAATAAATTGGACAACCATCTGTCAGATTTGCTTCGATTCAGATTTCTGCATTGAGCAGGGGGTTCGGCTCAGTGGCATAAAGACCCCTTCCAACTCAGTAATTCTATGATTCTACTTCCTCTGTTCATTTAGTGCTTGAGTAGGGCTTGCATACTCAAATAATGTCTGGTGGTTTTCCTTTCAAGACTTTCTCCTGGTTGAGATCAGATAGAGCAAATGGGCTATAAAAGACAGTGGTGTAGGGATTGAGGAAGAGTAGATTCCTCACCCACCCTTACAGACACAAAAATCTGAATGGAAATATATGAAGAAAGCTATATTGTTTAACCCACATCTACACAGCACATTACATGGCAGGATGAACAGTGAAACTGTGCTGGATCTAATTTGAAGCAGAATGAAGCAGCCATCTCAGGTGGTCAATGATAGAGAAAGCAGGGGGTAGCAGTGTGGCAATGAAGGATGGGTGAGCCGAGAGGTCCTGAACCTCCTAAAATAATCTGTTAACCTCAAAGTAGTGGCTTGTGCTGCATTTAGGGGATACCCCTTGCTTCAATCTTGAACTGGCTATGAAATACATTGCTAGTAATGAAATACAATTCCATTGCCAAGCTATTTGGCCTCCATATATGAAATGGGATTTGGGCATCAGATTTGCCTTGAGCAGCAAAATGATTCAAGCCAGCTCTGATTCAAACCCAGATCACTCTAGTACAAGGCTGACAATTTTACCCATACACTGCAACAAATTCATAGACCTTTGGTCCCCCCCCCCTTTTCTCCCTATTTTGGCTTTGCTATTGCCAGACAGAACTTAATAGCTTACAACAGTTTTTCATTCCAAGAAGTCCAAGTCAGTACACCGGTTGATCAGGGCACCTAAAAACAACTTCTTCTTCTTCTTCTTCTTCTTCTTCTTCTTCTTCTTCTTCTTCTTCTTCTTCTTCTTCTTCTTCTTCTTCTTCTTCTTCTTCTTCTTCTTCTATCATGTCCTAATCAAACCCTAGACTGCCAAAATGAAGCCACTTTCTTCACTTTGTCATTGGCCAAACTTAAGTCCACATCAGTGCATGTCTCTGGCAGTAATCTGGGAACTGAAGTCCAAGAACATCTGGGGGCCAAAGGTTGAGGAACCCTAGTTTACAATATATCTGTGTTTGGCTTGGTGGCTCATGGCTTCTCGTGGTGAAGTATGGTGAATAATTTAGGATGTCACTCCCTTCTTAAGAATTTCAATTTATAAATATTTAGTTCTTATATTAGCATGTCACATACTTGTGATTTGAACAGGTCGCTGCCTCATCCTGAAATTTTAAGTTGCACCTTCTTGTAGACATCTTCAGTTTGCTCTTCTCTTACCAAGTTATGGCAAGCATTCTTATGGTGTATTGTCCCACGTGATGTATCGATCAAACCAACACAGATATTCTGGAGATGAAGGAAGCAAGCTAAAAATCTATGTTATGAATGTTGACATGGAATCTTTGACCCAAATGTGTGTGTTTCACCAAAGGGACAAGTCCAACAACCTCTGTTCACTTTCTCTCAGGTCTACCCTATTTCTGTTGAACGACCAGGCAAAACTCCTTTGTGCAGCTGTCTCCTCTTTTGTTTCTTGCAAAAATAAATAAATGACATTTTAATAACAAGCAAAGTAGCAAACGTGGGCATTTGGAAATACATAATAAATGTGTATTAGTGAGACAGAAAATTGGAAAATGGCCACCTGCCAGCAGCCACATAAATTTTGGAGGCAATGCATTTTCTGCCTTATCACAGGAATAGCAAATATTTATTAAAAGTATTAAAATACCAGGAATGTTAAATGTTTCTTTCAGGAGTGGAAATTTACACTGCCACATTAAAAAAGATGGGGTGTTCAGATACAGTGTTTATTAAAGGGACTTTATTTTACTAGGTTGTCAGCCAAAATATATGGGCAGGGGTAGCTGAATTGAGATCTCCGGGAGAAAAGGAAAGATTTGTGGAAATTAACTCGAATGAGGGGATGGGGAAGCCACTCATTTTTAAAGTGTATTAATATACTATTCCTCCATTTTTATTTGTTTTATTTTTGTTTGGGGAAGTAGCTTGCACACAGTTCAGAATCAAACTTCACCATCTATTGCAGAATCATGTATGCCTTCTTTACAACCATTCAAATGTTTTCTGCTACAGTTTTCCTTGGTGCACAGTGTATTTATTTTCAACTATTCCACCCTAAGTATGGGTTGTGAGGAAGGCTAGGTTTGAGCTAACTATCCTTAGTAACTCACCATCCCTTCATGGCTAGTTGGGATGACAAGGGGAAACCTTAAGAAGAACCACTCTCTTCATTCTATGGTCTTCATTGTGTAAGGTAAAGGTCACCCTTGCTCAAAAGCCAGTCATATCCAACTCTAGGGTTCAGTGCTCTTCTCTTTTTCATAGCCAAAGAGCCATACCTGTCAACCGCGGTTCCGGACAATCCGGGACCTGTGCAGAACGGTTCTGTGCAGGTTGCTTTTTACGCATGCGTAAAAGCCTTCTACACATGCATAAAAGCGACTTGCGCAGAACTGTTCTGTGCAGCTCACTTCTACACATGCGTAGAAGGCTTTTATGCATGCGTAGAAGGCTTCTACGATCCCCTTCTGCACAGAAGCCTTCTACGCATGCGTAGAAGGGTTCTACGCAAGCGTAGAAGGGTTCTATACAAGCGTAGAAGGGCTCTATGCATGCATAAAAGCCTTCTACACATGCGTAGAAGTGAGCTGCGCAGAAGGGATGCACAGTAATGCCTCCCCCCGCTGCCAAATTCTGGGGTTTCAGCAGCTCCGGGCGGGAAATGGTGAAAATCGTTGCCAAAATACGGGAAATCCCGGCCAATCCAGGAAGGTTGACAGGTACGCGAAGAGCCAGGGCTGTCTGTACAGTAAACTTAATGAACTTCCGAAGGATTTGACATTTCCAGTCAAATATCATTCTGTGCACTCCAGCATCTAGTCATGCCTGTGACATGACCACGGAAATGTCTACAGACACAAACAGCAATGGCTCTTTGGCTGAAAATGGAGCTGAGTACTGCTCCTTAAGTCAGACGCAAGAAGATTTTGAGAAAGGGACATCTACAAGTCTAATTAGCTGTTTTAGAAAAACTAGATATTTACTTTCAGTCTCTGAAAATATTTTGAACTGCAACATTTTTATTGTGACCAATGATAGATTAAAGTGGTATGGAAATTGTGCATTGATTTCATTAGAGGAGTGTTCATTTTTACATGTAGACAAAGTATGTTTCTCTCTGTGGGTCAATAAATTCATACCAGCACAATGCAAAAAAAAAGGGAAATTATTGACCATTGGCTCTACTGCTGTGGATATCAGCAGTTGCAGGAAGGATGAATGAAATGCCACCATCTCCAACAATTTCATCATTTTTTGTCACTGGTAGCATGTATAAGGTAAACATTTCTTATTTGTTTAAGGTATAAGGTACACATTTCTTATTTCTGATCAATTTAACTAAAAAGGATATTTTAGGCAGAGCAAACTGGATGCTTTTTTAAAAAATCTAACTGTACTACAGTGAAATAGATTGTCCAATGCATACACTGAACTCATAAAAAAAGTATACAAATATCTGCCATGGGATGGCAGAAATGTAAAAAATAATCGACCAACTAATCAAGCAAGCAAGCAACTCTTGTTTCATGGAATTTTTAAATGTAGAAGCACTTGATAGGTTGTTTGTGTCTTTTTGATCAGCTAATCCTTCTGTGCTTGCTATTTGAGCACATGCATGTTTCCACACATACACCACCCCATATCATTTTGTAATGGAGGAAATGTCTGCTTTTTGCCATGTGTGAAACCCTTTGTCAAACTCTTGGTCATTCACATTTTAAGTTACCCTAGCCACAAGCCTGGAATTAAACTGCAACACAGGCCAGAGAAGCCCAATTTGCTACTGAACATTATCCAAGGTGGTGGCTTTGACTTCTACCTCCATTTTTTCAATTATACAAACTTGACTTTGTTAGATTTGGTCAATTTTAAGCAAATTAGCTGAACAAATTGAATTGCAAACTGGAACTAATCAGGGCTGAAGACGGAACTAATCAGCTGAATTGAAATCAAGACTCAGTGGAATCTTGGGTAAATATGAGGAAGGGAAAGGTTTCAAATATAAGTTTGCATAGTATTCCATTGAGATCAACCCTCTTTAGATAGGTGAGAGAGATTGTATTCATTTCAGCAATAATCACTAAGAGAGTTAGAAGGGACCTATAAGGTCATCAAATTCAACCCACTGCTCAATGCAGGAATAATAATAAAAAACAGATGACTGTCTAACATTTTCAGCTTTCCAACCAAGCTTCCAAGAGTTGGGGCCTGGAGTAGCACTTTCTAGGGCAGTGATGGTGAAATTTTTAGAGACCAAGTGCCCAAACAGAAGGGTGGGGCGAACTCTGTGCTGGGGGGAGGGAAGAAGCACTCCCATTGGGCTGCTGGGCAGTGGGGTGGGGCGAACTCTGTGCTGGGGGAGAGAGGAAGCACTCCCATTGGGCTGCTGGGCAGAGGGGCAGGGAAAACTCTGTGCTGGGGGAGGGAGGAAGCACTCCCATTGGGCTGCTGGGCAGAGGGGCAGGGAAAACTCTGTGCTGGGGGAGGGAGGAAGCACTCCCATTGGGCTGCTGGGCAGAGGGGTGGGGCGAACTCTGTGCTGGGGGAGGGAGGAAGCACTCCCATTGGGCTGCTGGGCAGAGGGGCAGGGAAAACTCTGTGCTGGGGGAGGGAGGAAGCACTCCCATTGGGCTGCTGGGCAGAGGGGTGGGGAGAACTCTGTGCTGGGGGAGGGAGGAAGCACTCCCATTGGGCTGCTGGGCAGAGGGGCAGGGAAAACTCTGTGCTGGGGGAGGGAGGAAGCACTCCCATTGTGCTGTTGGGCAGAGGGGTGGCGCGAACTCTGTGCTGGGGGAGGGAGGAAGCACTCCTATTGGGCTGCTGGGCAGAGGGCTGGGGCGAACTCTCTGCTGGGGAGAGGGAGGAAATGCTCCCTTTGGGCTGCTGGGCAGAGGGGTGGGGCAAACTCTTTTCTAGGGTGACAGTACACATGCCAACAGAGAGGGATGAGATTGCCCCATCTGGCACATGTGCCATAGGTTCGCCTCCACTGTCCTAGGTTGTTTTCAAACTAGAGCTTCAACCCACCTTTCACAAACACACACCTAGCACAAGAACCTGCACTATCTATAAAATAATGGTGCCTAGCCTAAAGAAGTGTATTTTTGCCCATTAAAAAAGATCTTTGGCTGTTTGATTTTTTTTTAGTGGTCTAAATAAAGATATTAAGTATACTTGCATTTGTCTAACTTTCTCTTAAAGACCTCCAATGCTGGAGCACTCTCCACCTGCCGAGAGCATCCTGTGCTTCTATGTTTTATCTATGGAAAAAGAAACTCGCCTTGCACTCAGTTAATTAGCCAAATGCCAGCCTAGCAGTTCGAAAGCAAGAAATTGCAAGTAGATAAATAGGTATTGCTTCGGCAGGAAAGGTATCAGTGTTCCATGCACTCTGACAACTTAATTATGCCTACCACATGACCACGGAAACATCTGCAGATCCAGACAGTGCTGGCTCTTTGCCTGTAAATGGAGATGTGCACTGCATCCTAGAGTTGGACACGACTGGCTTTCAAGCAGGAGAGACCTTTACCTTTACCTTAATTGCCCAAATTACTTTAAGGGAGGAACGCTATCCCTTCTATTTGGATCCAGATGGAGCTGAGGGATCTTGCGTGAGACTCTGCAAATCTTCTCTAGGTTTCCCCATCAAATTCATACAGCCCAGATTTACAAGAAAGATAAATTTATCAAGTTCTTTACCTCCCTAACACCCACGTAGCAACAGGCTCAGTCAGGTTCAAGGCAAGGTGCCGTATGTCTCATTTTTGCCATGAAATACCACCAGTGCCGTATTTAGGATCTGTGGGCCCCTAGGCTGAACCTGTGGCACGGGCCCTACCGGAGAAAGTATTTCTTTAAAAATTAACCTACAATGCAAGCGCGGCGCCAAAATGGCCACCACGCTCTTTGCAGGCCCCCCCCCACCGGACGAAGAGCATCCGGGTAGTTAGGGGGCGTGGCCAGCACCCTTATAAAAGGGGCGGCCACGAGGCAGCCGAGCTGCCATTTTGCGAAGCGACGGAGAGGAGAAGTTTTTCCCCATTGCTCCGTCGCTCTTACCTTAGCCGGGAAGCTACTTCGGGCAGCGGTCCTTTTCGTTCCTTTTCTTCGGCTTCCCGGCACTTTCAAGAATGCCTTCCAAAAAGAAGGCGTTGGCGAACGCGGTTCGCACTTCGAGGAGGCGCCAGCCGGGTTGGAGGACCGCGACTGCGCCCTCCCAACAGCCCCCTTTGCCGACGCCCACCAGGACCGGTGGGATAGGGTCGGTTGCCCCATGGCCCGGGACTGGGCGCCCTCAGGCCGGCCCGGCGGGGGCTGCGGCCTCTGGCTCTCAATCGGTGGCTCCCGGCTCTGGCCCGGTTTATACCTCGGGGCCTTCTGCCCTTGCACCGCAGCTACCTGCGGTGGGCTTAACCACGGGGGGTGGTTGGGTTCCCTTCCCTGGCAGGGCGTACCTCCGGCCCCTCAGGGGCCGGTACTGGGTTCATGGCCATATTCGGGACCCGGGTTCCAGAGACCTGACCCGGCGCCTCTTCTCAGTGGGCCAGCCGGCCCTATGTCCCCCATCAGTGTTGGGGGCTATGTTAATGTTGATGCCCTTCTGGCCCGCGTAGCAGCCCTTGAGGCTTCTTTGGGGGTGGTTAACCCACCCGGGGCACATCTGGGACTACAGGTCGACCCATCGGTTGCCGGTCATCGGCAGGCGGCTGGACGGGTAGAGCCGCTCGAGGCCCGTGGGTTGGCATCAGCCGTGGCCTCGCAGCTCCCCGTGCAACAGTTGCCCCAGTCAGGTACTGACCAGGCCTCGTCCACAAGCTCGGTTGCGGTCGCGAGCTCCGACGCCCACAGTGGGCCGGAACCCCTGGTAGGGGCGGCCCATGGGGATGCAGCGGGTGATTATGTGGTTCAAACTAGTGCACCCACACCACTACCTACACTGGCCGTGGCCACATATGGCTGGTGCGGTGGTTCAGCCGCCGCCGGGCCATACGGGTGCGGCACCATCGATCCAGGGCCCCTCTGGGGGCGGTGCCCTTTGTCCCGTTGGGAACCTACTTGGGGTGGCGGGCTTGGTCCAGGCTCCTTTCACTGTGCCCAATGCGGCCTCTGTGCCGCTGTTGGCATTGCCTACGGCGGGGTATTCTCTGCCCCTTGGGGATCATCTTGCCCAGGCCACCAAAGAGAAAATCTGGCGGGGGGAGTATGTGGACATTTTCTCCCTTCTGAATAGAGAACCCACCAAGGAGGAGAGGGAGGGGCAGGATGAGAAGGATAAGGAACAGGCACGTCGTCGTAAGCCGCCTCGCACGTGGGCCAACTGGCTGCCAGCGTATCTCATATACATGGCTGTGTACCTCAGGGCCCGGCCGGATCTGGCCATTACGATGGTCCAGTACTTGGACAACATATACCGGGCGATGGTTGACTTCCCGGGCCCGTTATGGTTGGCTTACGACAAAGAATTTCGCATGAGAGTGCCCCTACACCCGGAGATGAGGTGGGATGAGCCCTGCCAGAAGCTGTGGCTTCTGTGTATGACCCCACGCGCCCGGCGCCTGGGGAGAGGTACCATTGTGGACATGCGGTCCAGCGAGTTGCTCCGGCGCAGACACCCCGCCAGGTGGCGGGGCAGGGGGTTCCAGCCCGCCTGCTGTGTTGGACCTTCTCGGCCAATGGTACCTGCAGCAGGAGAAATTGCCGATATAGGCATGAGTGTCCCTCTTGTGCTGGCCCCCACGCTGCCTCCGCCTGTCCTAGGCCAGGAGGAGCGTGGGGCAGGGGTAGAGGTGGACAGGGGGCGGGCAAGACTGCCGCAGAGGGAGCTGGTCAGGCAAAAGGCCCCCTCACCAATTGATGTGGACATGTTAGAGCGTTGGCTCACAATGTACCCGAGGAGAGTAGACGCAGCTTACCTGCTTGAGGGTTTCCAGCAGGGGTTTCGCATTCCTTTCACGGGGGTCAGGGCTCCCCAAGATGCACCCAACCTTTTGTCACTTAGGGGAAGGGAGGAGGTGGCTGCCTTGAGCATTAGTAAGGAGGTGAATGCTGGCAGGGTTGCCGGCCCTTTCCCTGCCCCCCTGTTTCCTAATTTAAAAGTTTCCCCCTTGGGGCTAGTGCCCAAGAAGTCACCGGGCGAGTTCTGCTTAATACATCACTTGTCCTACCCAGCTGGCCGATCGGTCAATGATGCTATCCCGGATGACCTTTGTTCGGTCCGGTATACATCTTTTGACCAGGCTCTGCGCATGGTGCGCTCATGTGGCCCGGGTGCACTGTTGGCTAAGTGCGACATCAAGTCGGCCTTCTGTCTTCTGCCGGTGCACCCGGGCAACTTTGAGTTGCTGGGTTTCAAGTCCCGGGGTGAATATTACTTCGATAAGGCCATGCCTTTTGGTTGTTCCATCTCCTGTTCGGCTTTCGAGCGTTTCAGCACCTTCCTGCAGTGGGCGTTCGTCCGCAGGTCGGGATCTCGGTCTGTAGCCCATTACCTGGATGATTTCTTATTTGGGGGTGAACGGGGCTGGGACACGTGTGCGCGTCTCCTCAATACATTTCAGACGCTAATGACGGAACTTGGTGTCCCTTTGGCGCCCGAAAAGACCGAGGGCCCATCTACTGAGCTCACATTCCTGGGGGTGGAGATTGACACGGTAGTGCAAGCATCCAGGTTACCGGCTGATAAGGTGACACGGATCGTTGCACTCATATCCGGCTTGCTGGCTAAACGCAAGGCGTCCCTTCGTGAGCTACAGGTGCTGCATGGTCACCTCAATTTTGCTTGCAGGGTGATCACACCTGGCAGAGCCTTTGCTCGACGCTTGTGCAACGCCATGGTAGGATTAACCAAGCCCCACCACAGGGTGCGTCTTAGCAGGGGCCTTAAGGTGGATATGCTCATCTGGCTCCAGTTCCTGAGGGAGTTCAACGGGGTGTCCTTCTGGAGGTCCGACCTTCTGGCTTCCCCTCATTTCCAGGTCCAGTCCGATGCATCGGGGTCCCTGGGTTATGGGATGTACTTCAATGGGAAGTGGGCCTACGGCAGATGGCCGCCAGCCTGGACGGGCACGGGTCGCTTGCGCGACCTCACGTATCTGGAATTTTTTCCCATTCTGGGAGCCTTGATGCTATGGGGTGAGGAGTGGGCCAATTCGGTAGTACACTTCTGGTGTGACAATGCGGCAGTTGTCCATATTGTCAACTCACAGACGTCTAAATCTCCCAGGGTCATGGAGCTGGTGCGCCAGTTTGTGTTGCGTAGCCTGCGCCTCAATGTGCTGTTCAGGGCTAGGCATGTGCCTGGTGTTAATAATGATATTGCTGACGCTTTGTCCCGCCTGCAAATCTCCCGGTTCCGTGCCTTGGCCCCGGACGCAGAGGAATTTCCCTCGCCGCTCCCGGACAAGATATGGACACTTGGCAAGGAGAGGTGAACCGGGCGATCGGCATGTCGCTGGCGCCCCGCACGCGTAAGGCGTATCACCACGCGTTTATCACTTTTCAGGCCTTTTGTGCCCAGTTTCGACTACCTGAGGCTTGGCCTATCCCAGTCGCCCACATTCTACAATTCATGGTTTACTTACATGCCCAGGGCCTAGCTCCCCGCACCATAACATCCAGGCTGTCAGCGTTGGCATTCATGGCCAAAGTAGGGGGTTACGCTGACAGTACCACTGATTTCCGCATACAGCATGTTTTGGAGGGGTGGGTGCGGGAGCGTGGGCGTAGCCCGGATGACTGCCACCCAATTTCCCCAGGGGTTCTTACCCACCTAGCGCGGGGCTGGCATGACCTCTGTTTTGACAGGTATGAGGCCGCCCTGTTTCATGCGGCTACTACGGTGGCCTTTTTTGGAGCGCTCCGCATCAGCGAGCTGGTGATGCTGTCTAAGGCGGATGCTAGTCGTAGGGCACTGGAACTCGACGATGTCTATGTTTGCAATGATTGGGCTCAGTTGAGGATACGCTCCTCTAAAGTTGATCAGCACGGCGTAGGCAGTCGAGTACGACTGCTACGATGTTCATTGGCAGACATCTGTCCGGTTGGTGCCCTACAGGAGTTTCTTGCACTGCGCGGCACGCACCATGGCCCGTTTTTCTGTCACCAAGATGGGTCTCCCCTCACTAAATTTCAATTTTGGAAGGTGACCGGTAAGGCACTGGCCTGTGTTGGCCTCCCTGGGGCTCGTTACGGCACCCATTCATTTAGGATAGGGGCGGCTTCTACTGCAGCTGCTTTTGGGTACTCTGGGGCGGAAATACACCGCATGGGAAGGTGGGGGTCACGATGTTTTCAGTTTTATGTTCGACCTCTTCAACCGTGAGTACCAGTTTGGTCACTGTATTGTTCTCCCCCCTCTTTTTCCTTGACAGACCCTGGGTGTCGTATTACACCGGTGGCAGTATGGCTGGTGGGCCACAGCTGCGTGCATAGGGCAGCGTCGTACGCTGCGGCGACAGAGTGGGGACCCCGACTGGGACTGGGTGCATCCGCAAGTCTCAGGTGGTATGGTAAGCACGGCATGTTATGGCGGGAACTGTTGCCATTCCTTTTATCCAGCAGGAATGCTGACCCGCCAGATATTCTGATCATACACCTTGGGGGCAATGATTTGGGACAGGTCACTGGACTATCGCTGAAGCATGTGATTTGCGGTGACCTGGCTTACTTACATTATGTGTGGCCTGCCACAACCCTCATTTGGTCAGACATGGTACCGCGGCATGCTTACAGGGGAGGGTTCGACTTCCAGGCCCTTGATCGAGCTCATCGCTCGTTGAACAGGGCTATTGCCCGGTTCCTTCTCGACAAGGGTTGGGGGCGCGTCATTAGGCACCCCGCAATCAGCCTACAAAATTATGAGCTTTATTCAGGGGATGGGGTCCATCTGTCGCAGGGAGGTATGGACCTCCTGTTAGGAGATTGGTGAGCAGGCCTGTTGACCGAGCTGACGGTCTGGGGGGGGGGGTGTCGAGCCTTTATTGAGCCTCTCCGTGTGGCGGGTAGCACTGGTAAGGTAAACATTTATGACCCACAGGTATCCGGCAGGTTCACAATTGACTGGACAACACTAGACAGGCACAAGTTGATTAAACGTTGTCCGGTCAACGATGAACCAGGCGATGGGGTGATGGCAAGAGCTATGCAGCATGCATCACCCCGTTATTTTACGGATACGCGTCAGAGGGTGGGGTCAATAGTTAGGTATTGACTACGGTCAACAATTTGTTTGTTGTCAACAAACAAATTGATACAAATGGATACATTGTAACCAATTGCCGTTTGCAATTTTGGGTGGTACCTTACCAGTGTTACTTCGGCCTGCTTGCCTTAAGAATTATAATTGGTTGAATACCAATAGAAATTTATAATTCGGACTAGGGCATGAATCAATAAATGTGGCCCAATGCCGTTATCCACTTTCATCAGTGTCTGAGTCCTTTATTGGGGGGTGCGCCTGCAAAAACCGCATTTTCAGCAATTATCTGTAGCGATGAGAAACACACACGCGCACACAAGGTCAAGTAATGGAAAATGTACTAGCACACTGTGGGCGTGGCCTAATTGGTGGGTGTGGCCTAATTGGTGGGTGTGGCCTAATTGGTGGGTGTGACCTAATCAGGCATGTGACTGGGTGGCCAATCTAGTCATGCCTGCCACATGGCCCATGAAAACATTTGCAAACAGACAGCACTGGCTCTTTGGCTGTAAATGGAGATGAGCACTGCACCCTAGAGTCAGTTACGACTGGCTTTTGAGCAAGGGCAACCTTTACCTTTACCTATTGTTAGATCCAAAGCTGCCAGTCATGTCTGACTCTAGGGTTCGGTGCTCATCTGTTTCTAGCCAAAGAGTCAGCACTGTCTGTTTGTAGATGTTTCTGTGGACATGTGGCAGGGATGACTAGACACCAGAACGTTGTTACCTTTCCCACCGAAGTGGTCCGAAGTGGTCTCTATTTATCTACTTGCAGTTGCAGGGAGCTGGGACAGAGAATTAGATGAATGCATGAGGTGATAAAAATGAAAAGAACTGAACATCATGAAGGTAATATATCTTAGTGGTATTTAACATGATTTATTAACATTGCTACAAACAACTGTATCTTTCTTTTTATGTCGATTAGTTTGCATTTTGTGGCGGTCCATAAAAATAGATTAAACAGAAACATCAAAAATATAAAAAAAACGACTTACTACAACTTTACTTTGCTGTATTGAAAACGTCTTAATATGAAACAGTATGCGCTCATTGCGCTTCGCGAAACCTCTGGCTGGCAGACATTGGGAGGACATATTCTTGTTGAGCTGGTCAAACACCCAAACACACATTAAGTTAAACCAAATGCAAATGATAAATGATGATTACGATCACCAGACTTGTATACAGTTTATTTACTAAAACAAAAAACCTGATTTTAAAAATTGACGTAGAATCATGTGGTGCGGGGCCCCCTTTGTGGTGCGAGCCCATAGGCTGCAACCTAGGTAGCCTATGCTTAAATCTGGCCCTCAATACCACCGAAGGCTAATGAAGGCTACTGAGATGGAAGTTTTTGTCTTTCCTTCTCAATAACTATGAAGAGGGACAATAGGCCTTCCCTTCCCATGGAGCAAAATAAATGCAAATATATGCACAATGAGCCTTCCCTTCTTGCCTGGTCCTTCTTTCTCTCTTACTTGTCTTCATTTACTCGAGGTGCAACAGAAATAAATGAAGAAGCGTGGCTCCATTGTATTTATCCATCTTTGGACATTTCTTCAGCAGGCAGATGGTCAATTAGGAGCCCTAGACAATGACACTGTTTTCTCAGTAAACATTTTTCCCCCTAATAGCCTAACAAATGAGTATCCAGGCTGCCATACTGCTGAATACCATCTTGACTTTCTAATTACAAGGAACTGTGTCTTGATAGTAACAATTACAGCCTGCAACAATGATGCCAGTACTTGAACAATATCGTCGGAGGCAAAGTACTTATTGGAATATTCAGAAAATAAAAGCGCTACGTTCGTACCCAAGCTGAAAATGGGAATTTAAACAAATGGGGAGTGGAGGAAAGCAGGGAGAGGAAGGACGGTTGGAAACATTGGTTTTAGTAGCTCCAGATGTGAATTTGAATCCAATTTACTCCAGAAAAGCAAGGCCAAGGAGAGGTGCCATTTCCTTCTGTTTTGCTAATCGATAGGTGAATGGGAGTATTAAACTGAGCATGGTAATAACTCTCATTTTGATATTTAGCTACACTTCACATTATTTCCAAAGCACAGCATCGCTTGCATGAATAATACCTGCACACGGTGCCTATTGTTGCCAAGATGGTAACTCTTGGTGTTAAAATTAAAGACTTTCCAATTTTCCTCTCTATTGCAAAGTCATTTTTTTCCAATGCTAAGTCATGTGCAACTCAATGCCGGGGTGTGTAATTTCAGGGACCAATGAAGGTCTTTACGTATTAGCATGGCAATCGGGCCATTAAAATTCATGTACAATATTTTCAGGTATGAACGTGTGACTAGGAGAAAAAATGATATTGAAAACACATAAATAACTAGAAGTCTCGAATCTTCAAGGCAGAGGTTGGCTGAAACAATGTTATCGGAGAAGAGAAAACAGAGGTGAGCATGCACCTCTTGGCTGTCATCTTATTACTTGACCTGCTCCTCAGTTCCATGAGAAAATGGTGCAATATTTCTGGTCCAGTCCAGAAACATGTAATAAAGCGTCCCGTTTGAGGCAATACAAAAATCAAATCTTCGTTTATTATGTTCAAATAACCAAAAATACTCAATTCAGTATAGGGAAATCAAAATTCATAAAGTTGAGTTATTCTTATTTCATAACTTCATTTCATAACTTCGAAACACAATAATCTTCAAAAGACACAACCACACTGACACCGTTCCGGCAAATCGGTACAGTATTTTGGTACTTCATCAAAGGTGTGTATAATCTAAATGATAGGAGGATACAGAAAATAATTATCAATTACAGCAGTAACATAATAATAATTATAACAATTCTTAATGCTGCAAACATAGAGTTTGAATCTCTTAATATACATAAACATGATAGGTACAAAACTCACAATTTACCATTTTGTAAGTAACCAATACTTATAAATATCTTGTGACATGCGTCAAACCAGCCTCTAAAGCGAATTCTTTTAGTGCCATAGATGTTAATTATGGTCATACAAGCAGTGATATTTAACTGTAACTAAAAGGGAGTCAGGTGGTATCAATAGAACACAGCAAGAACATCCAACATCAGGTCTTAAAGAGAGAGAACATTGACAAAACACTGACTGAAAGTAATCAACAGTCCTATTACAAAAAGCATGATGTCATTTTCAGAGTTAAGTCCATGCGGTTCCATGGAATTAAACCTGTGAATAAAATATGCTTCCTGTTGCAATAGTCTCTTTTTTGTGTCTATTCTAGTAAAGGGTTTCGGTTTAATTACATCCAGAACTACAAATCGAATCTTATCTTCAGTGTGACAATGTTGCACAAAATGTGACACAAGAGGAGCATTAGGACACTGTGTGCGTATACAGGAACGGTGTTCACATATCCGTGTTTATGAGGTTTGTACTTATTATGTTTATGTATATTAAGAGATTCGAACTCTACAAGTGAGTTTTGTACCTATTATGCTTATGTATATTAAGAGATTCGAACTCTATGTTTGCATCATTAAGAATTGTTATAATTATTATTATGTTACTGCTGTAATTGATAATTATTTTATGTATCCTCCTATCATTTAGATTATATACACCTTTGATGAAGTACCG
Source organism: Bradypodion pumilum (assembly GCA_035047305.1). Lineage (NCBI taxonomy): Eukaryota > Metazoa > Chordata > Lepidosauria > Squamata > Chamaeleonidae > Bradypodion > Bradypodion pumilum. The sequence goes on along the minus strand of JAWDJD010000001.1, from coordinate 11,619,936 downwards.
AAATACCGATTTATCGGAATGGTGTTGGTGTGGTTGTGTCTTTTGAAGATTATTGTGTTTTGAAGTTATGAAGTTATGAAGTATGAATAACTCAACTTTATGAATTTTGATTTCCCTATACTGAATTAAGTATTTTTGGTTATTCCAACATAATAAACGAAGATTTGATTTTTGTATTGCCTCCAACGGGACACTTTATTATATTGACTATACCGTTTGGGCCCCCGCTTTATGATTACCAGTCCAGAAACATGACATTTCCTAGGGATAATTAACGGTATATAAATAAAAAATGAAATGAAATTAGAAAGTAACACAGCTGACAATGATTTAAAGATAAGGGGTCACTCTTTCAACAGATAGTCATCGGAGTATCGGCCGAGGGCAGTGCAGGCTCTTCCACAACTTGAAGTTGGAAGCAAAGCACCACCCTGATGTTATCACCATGAAGAGGATAGCAAAACCTTCCTGGTGAAAGGAAGAGGTGTGGCAACTTTGTTACAACCTTCCCACTCTTGACTCTTCCCTGACTCCAGTCATCTCACTTCTAAATCTATAAACCTTGGCTAAAATCATTGGGTTAAGTATGGCCAGGTTATCCTGCTATGGCAATAGAGAGAGTAGACTCTACTGCCAGCAACTCAACACTGAGTGTCAGGCGGCGGTTAACTAACCTGACAACCCTGAGGACTAATGGCTTGGGTGCTGAAATCCAGAGGGAAGGGTGATGGTCTCCAAGTGGATTAAATCCCATTTGAATTCACCTGGATGGAGGGCAGCAGAATCATCAATCCTGGCCTGGGGCCAATGACCGCGTCAACCCAAGGCATTCTACCCATCTTACGAGGGCAGACCAGAGGGGCTCTGTGGTGGTCCCTTCGACGAGAGAAACACACCTGATGGGGACCAGGAGAAGAGCCTTCTCTGTGTCTACCCCAGCCCTGTGGAACCTCTTACCACCAGAACTGTGCTTCCAAACAGAGCTCCTCCCCTTTAGAAAGGCACTCAAGATCTGGCTATGCCAGAGGGTGTGTGTTGTGTCCTAATAGTGTAACCTTCTACATGTGATGTCAATGTATCTGAACCAATGTAACCTTGCCAAGAGAAACAATGTAACCTTCAGCTGTACCATATAAACCCTGTAATAGGACGCGAGCTAATGACCACCAGCTGGCAGCAGCGAGCGTCCAAGCTCTCTTGGTCCAAACCCATCAAAGACCGCAGCGCGGGAGGTTTCCCGCCGCTACCTACACCTGGACAAGAAGGGCGTGACCAGCCATGACGTCACGCGGACCAGTAGCCAACGGGCTACCGTGGAGCCACATTCAAATACGTTACTGCCATATATATAGAGCTGTTCGTCCGCCATTACCTCATGTTCCCTCTGTCCACCATGCAATAAACCTGAGTTAACCCAGCCGTTGGCTGTGCTTTGTGTCTTGACTCTCATACACTAAATTGGCGACGAAGATGGGATAATGGATCCCCACGGAGCCAGGACACAGAGCGGGTTCAACATCACCAAACCGCAGGACTGGGAGCTCTTTGAGATGGACTTCCAGGCGGCACTGGTGGAGCTCAAAGTCAAAGAAGACGACGAGGAAAGGAAGAGGGCCATCCTCACTCGCATGCTTGGGATGGAAACCAAGCGGACGCTGGTGGGCATCCTTGCACCGAAGAAGATGAGCGATTTCAAAGCCGGTGACATCATGAAAATGCTGCGTGAGCGTTTCCGACCCTCGAGGGCAATGTTTCCCGCTCGGAGTGCGTTTTGGAGGCGAGTTCAAGCGCCGGACGAGTCGGTAGAAGCCTTCGTAATGGCTATGAGGGTAGCCGCCGCCCCCTGCAAATGGGACCACATCCTAGGGATGGCCCTCAGGGACGGAGTGCTGTGTGGCCTGAAGGACAAGGAAGTACAGCGCAGCTTGATGAACAGGGAGCCACCACCCACACTGGAAGAGGTTGTAGAGGCCGCGGAAGCCGCGGAGTCCACGAATGCTGGAGTAGACGAGATGCACAAGTGGCGTGAGTGGCGTCCGAGGGCCGGCAAGGCGGAAAACTCATCGCACGGGAAGTCTGGTCAGTCGGTGCATGCAACCCGACCGACCTCGAAATCGTCATCAGAGAGTAGCGATGGCGAGGAGGTCCAGAAGGTCCGGAGAGGCGGGCGCCGCTGCGATGGTTGCGGAGCGGCCCATGAGCGCGTGAAGTGCCCATTCAGGAAAGCCGAGTGCTTCAACTGCGGACGTCGGGGGCACATCGCCAAAGCGTGCAGGAAATGGAAAGAGGGCCGGAGACATTCGCAAGACCGTTCAGCCAGACCGGACCGTCCAGCGAGGCCCAAAGATGGCGCCCGGGCCACGAGGAAGCAGGACGGCGTGGGCCGCATCTCGGACGACAGCGAGGGCGACGCTCCTGTGTTCAACGTGTCTGCGGGACAGCCCCATTACTTTGTTGAGGTACTAGTACAAGGGACCCCTATTAGGATGGAAGTTGACTCGGGGTCCTCCTATTCTATAATTCCCCAGAGAGAGTTCTTGAAAATCGACCCCCACGTGCGGCCCAAACTTAAAGCGTTGAGGGCCACACTACGGGACGTTCAGGGGAACAGCATTCCAGTGTTGGGGGTCGGAACGTTCCGGGTTCGCTTTAAGAGACATTTTGCGGAACTTCCCCTAGTGGTGCTAAAAGGGGGGAGTTGTAGCCTCCTCGGAACACAGTGGTTTCAGCCCTTAGGCCTGTTCATAGGGGGGGTGCATGCCGTAGGCGAGGACCCAATACAAGCAGTATGTGACGCACACCCCGCCGTTTTTAAAAGTGGACTTGGAAAGTTCAAGGGACCCCCTGTAGCCTTCGACTTAGACCCGGAGGTCCGCCCGATAAGACTTAAACCGCGCAGGGTACCGTTCGCGCTTAAGGACAAAATAGAGGCGGAACTGGACAAACTGGTGGGTCAAGGAATTCTCGTTCCTGTGGATTCTGCGGAGTGGGAGACTCCAATTGTAACAGCACTGAAGGCTAACGGGGAGGTGCGCATTTGCGCTGATTATAAGTGTACCATTAATAAGGCAATCCGCCCTAATGCATACCCGGTGCCAGTGGTCAGCCACCTTCTGGCCAGGCTGAATGGGGGAAAGTGTTTCGCTAAACTCGATTTAGCACAGGCCTACCAGCAACTCCCAGTAACCCCCGCCACAGCGGCGGCACAAACAATAGTCACACATAAGGGGGCGTTCCAGGTGTCGAGGTTACAGTTCGGCGTGAACTCGGCACCTGGCATTTTTCAGTCGCTAGTGGAACGCCTCCTGAAGGGGCTGGAAGGGGTGTTGCCATATTTTGATGACGTGTTGATAACGGGGGGGAGTAAGGCCGAGCTGGCCCACAGATTGGATAAGGTCCTGGCCGTGTTCGAGAAAGCGGGGCTGCGACTGAGAAAAGACAAATGTGTATTTTACGAAACAGAGGTTGAGTTTTTAGGGTTCCGTGTCACGCCCGAGGGAATTAGGCCGTCCAAATCTAAGGTAGCCGCCATTAAGAAAGCCCCTCGCCCCACTTCCAAAACCGAGCTTCAGTCATTTCTGGGGCTTCTCAATTTCTACCATACCTTCCTTCCACGGAAGGCGTCTGTTGCCGAGCCGCTTCATCGGCTGCTTAAAAAAGAGGAAAAATGGCTGTGGGGTGACGAGCAAGAAAGAGCGTTCTCAGAGTTAAAGCAACTCCTCACATCCGAGGCAATCCTGACTCATTTCGACCCCAAACGGCCCATAGTTTTGGTCTGCGATGCATCCCCGGTGGGGGTGGGGGCGGTGCTTTGCCACGTGTTAGGCGACGGAAGGGAGGCCCCGATAGCGTTTTATTCAAGGTCCCTGTCCCAAGCAGAGCGGAATTACGCACAGACCGATAGGGAGGCACTAGCGATAGTAGCGGGAACCAAGAAATTTCACGATTTTCTGTATGGTCGGCCGTTCAAGATCGTTACTGATCACAAGCCCCTGTTAGGGATCTTCACTGCAAATAAGCCCACGCCACAGATCCTGTCCCCGAGGATGCTGCGGTGGGCTATTTTTCTTAACGCATATCAACATGAATTAGAATACCGGCCAGGGAAGGAAATCAGCCATGCAGACGCGCTCTCACGGTCGCCGTTACCATTGTCGGACGACCAGAAGGCAGGGGTAAGAAGAGACCGCCAGGTGTTGCTAATAGAGGTTTTAGAGTCACCCCCGATAGTACCGGCCGACATTGCCAGGGCGACCGGAAAGGATAGAACACTAGAGAAGGTATGCTCGTGGGTGCAGAAGGGGTGGCCGGCGTCATCCCCAGGCACGGAATTCGACCCATTCTTCCGAAAGCGAGTGGAGTTGTCTTTAGAGAGGGGGTGCCTGTTGTGGGGCCAACGGGTGGTGGTTCCTACGTCCCTGCGGCCGAAGGTGCTAAAGCTGTTGCACGTCAGCCACCCGGGGATCGTCCGTTCCAAGGCATTGGCCCGGAGTTACTTCTGGTGGCCCCAGCTGGACGCCGACATAGAGCAGATGGTTGGCACTTGTGAAGCATGTCAATGTTCTCGACCGGAGGTGGCCCGCCTACCACATAGGGAATGGGACGCAGCGAGGGGACCGTGGTCCAGAGTGCACGTAGATTTTGCTGGCCCATTCCGGGGAACCATGTTTCTCCTGGTGGTGGATGCATACTCAAAGTGGCTGGAGGTCATTCCGGTAAAGGGCACATCCTCCGCCACTACCATTCGCCAGCTAAGGAGGGTCTTTTCCACGTTCGGTTTACCCGACACTTTGGTCAGCGACAACGCCAGTTGTTTCACGTCCGCTGAGTTCGCGGCATTCATGGAGGCAAATGCAATTCGGCATGTCACATCCGCGCCGTTTCACCCGGCCACGAATGGCCAAGTGGAACGGTTGGTGCGCACCACGAAAGATGCGCTGCGGCGCATGGGCTCGGGAGATCTACATCACCAGGTGTGTCAATTTCTATTAGCGTACAGAGTGACCCCCTTAGCGTCCGGTTACTCGCCGGCCGAGCTGCTGATGCGGAGGAAACTGACCACGCTTTTGTCCAGGCTAGACCCGTCGAGGGTCGAGGACAAAGGGAAGAACATAGGGTTAGCGGTTTCGAAAGGTTTCGGCATAGGCGATCCGGTACATTGCAGGAACTATGCCAACGCAGGCCCAGCCTGGGTGCCAGGGACGATAATAGAACAGACGGGGCCAGTGTCCTATCGGGTGGAAACTAGCACCGGCCTCCTCTGGAGGAGGCACGCTGATCAACTGAGGCACCGAGTGAGCGAGGGGCCGACCAGTGGAGCACAGCGACGTGATTCAGCGGTAGGGTTCTCTCCCACCCGTTTAGCCCAAGGGGGAGACAGGGGGGAAAGCAGCGAGCCCGACTCATATCCTTTTGATACCCCAGTTCTATCCGAGCCCGGGGGGAGGGAAAAGGAGTGTGCGGCCGCCGCTGCCGCTTCCCCCGAATCCGATTTTGATTTTGATTTTGCGAGCCGGGGGGGTTTTTCGGAGTGTTCCCCCACCCATCCAAGCGAGAAGAGGGGTTTTTCGTTAGTCCCCAGTGCCCCCGGTTCTTCCCAAACAAAGCACACACCTCCCAACAAAGCCGCAGAGCCGCGGCAAACCACTAACGAGTCATCCTCTCCGATTGCAGGGCAGGAAGCCAGGGAGCAAGGAGGAGGGAGCGAAGCCGGGGCAGGGCAGCCCGCGCCGAGACCCCAGCGTGTTCGAAATAAGCCATCTTGGTTGAGAGTTTTCGTCTCATCCTAGGGGGGAGGAGTGTTGTGTCCTAATAGTGTAACCTTCTACATGTGATGTCAATGTATCTGAACCAATGTAACCTTGCCAAGAGAAACAATGTAACCTTCAGCTGTACCATATAAACCCTGTAATAGGACGCGAGCTAATGACCACCAGCTGGCAGCAGCGAGCGTCCAAGCTCTCTTGGTCCAAACCCATCAAAGACCGCAGCGCGGGAGGTTTCCCGCCGCTACCTACACCTGGACAAGAAGGGCGTGACCAGCCATGACGTCACGCGGACCAGTAGCCAACGGGCTACCGTGGAGCCACATTCAAATACGTTACTGCCATATATATAGAGCTGTTCGTCCGCCATTACCTCATGTTCCCTCTGTCCACCATGCAATAAACCTGAGTTAACCCAGCCGTTGGCTGTGCTTTGTGTCTTGACTCTCATACACTAAAGTGTGGGATCTGACATGTGGAACGGCCCAGGTCTGCTGCTGATTAACTGCCTTAGGTTACCACTGTATTTATTTATTTATTTATTTATTGTTTAGATTTCTATACCGCTTTACTCCCCAAAAAGGGAACTCGAAGCGGTTTACAATAATAATGCTAAACAATACAAAATACGATACAAATAATACAAAGCAATATACAAATAAGATACAAAATGTCAATGATACAACATATCAATTACAGTAAAACATAATGCATAAATACAATGGGGGAAGAAAAAACAAAGTCAGGAATCATACAGTACAAGTTAAATCAGAATAAGCAAAAAGATCCAAGGGGGCAGGAGGTCGGAGCCCAAGCTCAATAACCTTAACAAGCCTAAGAGTGTCTTCAGCTGCCAAAGTCCGCAACATAGCCAAAGGCTGAATGTCCGTAACCAGCTGCAGCTGCTCCTGCGCTCTTTTGAAGCCCTCCTGGTGGGTGGAAGAAGAGGAGGGAACGGACTGCCTCAGCTGTCGCTCGTCTCCCATCCTGGGCCGGTGGAATGAGCCCAGGAGTGATGCGGCGAAGACCCTTAGGTGGACAAAAGTCCCAGGGGGGGGCAGGACAGATGAGAAAGCCGCCTCTTTCCTGCTCCTCTTCTGCCCACCCAGGCCTTAGGTGGGCGAGAGTCAGTTGGGGGGTCTGTAGTTGTCAGAATTTTGTACCTTGTATGTTTTATGCTCTTTTTTGTATGGCTTTTATCTTTTTAACTTTTATTATTTTTCTCTTAAGGGGTTAGGGAGGGATTGGAGGGTTTTAGATGTTTTAAGATTGTGTATGTATTCTACTGTATTTTTTATCTTTTGTATTATGCTCTGTGTTGTGTTGAGATTGCTTTCTTTGGTTTTAAAGAGCTTTTTCCTCTTATGCTGTTAGCCACTCTGGTTGGAGCCAGCACCAGAAGGGAGGGATATAAATATCCCAATAAATAAATAAGTAAAAATGAGGACTTTGCGTGCAAAAAGGGCTCAGAACCAGAAAGTGACTCATGGAACTGGATCAGTGGTAGAAGTGTCATGCTATGATGTGGAAGGCACATGAAAGGCCACTGCATTATATTCTCAGGACAGTCTTCATGGCTGACTGCCATGATGATTGCCAATATTTGGATTTGGATATGGAAGAAGATGAAGAAACCATTGGGGTATAATTTATGAAGCAAATGGAGCACCTATACTGCCTTTTACTTTCCCCTGTTTTTTTAAAGAACTGCCTTCTTTTCAGACAGTTGTGTGTTATGGCCATGTTGCAGTCCTAAGAAAACACCACTAAAATTAAAAACAACAACACCACACTGGATTGAGCACTCTGGGCAAGTTTCCTAGGCTTGAATCCAGCTGGCAGTCCTGACTTATTGCAGATCCTCTGAATCAGTAGGATTTACATCAAAGTTGACTCAGCATTCAGCACTTAATCCAAAGGGTCTTCTCTGGCTGGATATAGTCACATAAATTCCCTGGAATTCCCTCTCATTTCCATTTAAAAAAAATGAAGAACGGCATATTTGACCTGAAGTTGAGAAGACAATTTCAGAGCAAAAATTATGAAGGCTGGAAAAACTTGTTAGACTCAACTTGACAACAGCAGATATTATTATCAGAGTTGTGCATGTTTGTTGTCCTGAATTACAATGGCCAGAACTCCTCATCCAAAAACAAAAATGTGGCCACTTTAAGTGAAAAGAATGAGTGGAAAAGATTCCAGCGGGTAGCAGAGCTTGAGGATTCATTGTGTAGTTCTTTGCCTCTCCCTGTGATTCACAAAAGAATAAATTATGTCAGGATACCCCAATAGAAAGATTATGGTGGCTTAATGGTTAAGATGCTGAACTTGATGACTGGTTGGTCAGCAGGCCAGCTATTCGAGACCCGAGTGCTGCACAACAGAGTGAGCTCCTGTCATGTGTGCCAGCTCCTGTTAAGCTAACAGTTTGAAAGCAAGAAGTTGTAAATAGATAAATTGGTGCCACTTTGGTGGGAAGGTAACAACATTATGTGCACTCTGGTGTCTAGTCATGCCTGACAAATGTCTGTAGGCACAAACAGCACTGGTTCTTTGGATATAAATGGTTATGATACAACTGGCTTTTGAGCAAGGTTGAAGTAGTAAAACCTAGTAGTACCCTAATAGATGAGAGCCAGTTTGGATGCCTTGGACAATTATCTTAAAGTACCGCCAGAAGAAGGGACTAGTCAACCACTGCTTGATATCTTGAGGAAACCCTGGGAAGGGTCACCCAAACTCAGAATTGATTTGTTGACACTTCATTGTTACCATCAATTTTTAAAGGCTTCTTTTTATTTATTTAATTTTATTTAGATGAAAGGAAATCAGAGGTAGGGATGTTCTCCATGGCTTCCTCCCTTAAATTCCTCTTTCTCTGCAACCTCAGAACCCATGTAGGAAACATAGGGGTGTGCCACTGTGAGGCCATCATGAGGTTACATGTCCAGAACTGGGAATACCATGATGTAACAAAGCCAGTTCAACTTCAGAATGAGAGATGAAACATGACTGTCATTCTCAAAGAGATGTGGGAGGGATTCATATCTTACCCGTCAAGTGTGGCTCCACAAAATATGGGAAATTACTGTGCATGCATGGATGTGCATGCTCAGTAACCCATTTCCGCATGTGCAACGTGGCCACGCATGCACAGTAACCAATTTGTGCATGTGCACCATGGCCACGCATGAGCAGTAAGCCCTTTCTCCACCATTCAAATATGGAACAGCGGTGGGAAAGGGGAGGAATGAGCACTGATAAACGGGAAATCCCAGCCAATACAGGATACTTGACCAGTATGATTCATATGGAAATGCAATTTACAACTACAGTACTTTGGTGTATGCAAACCAAGACACAGGACACAGCCTTGGGCTGGGTTAACTCAGGTTTATTGCATCGTGGACAGAGGGAACATGAGGTAATGGCGGATCGATAGCTCTTTATATACAGTAGTAATACATTTGAACGTGGTGCCATGGTAGCCCATTGGCTACTGTCTGCGTGACGTCATTGCGGGTCACGCCCTTCTTGTCCAGGTGTAGGTGGTGGCGGGAAAGCTTCCCGCGCTGTTGCCTTTGATGAGTTCGGACCAAGAGAGCTTGGACGCTCGCTGCTGCCAGCTGGTGGTCATTAGCTCGCGTCCTATTACAGGGTTTATATGATACAGCTGAAGGTTACATTGTTGCTATAGGCAAGGTTACATTGGCTCAGATACATTGTAATCCATGTGTAAGGTAAAACCATCAGAACACAACACCCCTCCCCCCTAGGACGAGACAAAGTCTCGAGCCCACACTTAAACACACTCCCCCCCCTAGGAGACAAAGTCTCTCAGCCAAGATGGCTTATTTCGAACACGCTGGGGTCTCGATGCGGGCTGCCTTTCCCCGGGTTTGCTACCTTCTCTTTGTCCCCTGGTTTCCTGTCCTGTAATTGGAGAGGGAGACTCGTTAGTGACTTGCCGCGGCTCCGCGGCGTTGTTGGGAGGTGTGCTCTTTCTTAGGGAGGAACCGGGGGCACTGGGGGCTAACGAAAAACCCCTCTTCTCGCTTGGATGGGTGGGGGAACACTCCTGAAAACCCCCCCGGCTCGCAAAATCAAACTCAAAATTACAATCGGGGGCAGCGGTCGCGAACTCCTCTCCCCCTTCCCCGGCCTCTGATAGGACTGGTGTATCAAAAGGGTATGAGTCGGGGCCGCTGCTTCTGCCTTCCCCCTTGCTTGGGACTGTTGTCCGCTGCTGTCTCCCCCTTGGGTTAAGCGGGTGGGGGAGAACCCTAACGCCGAATCCTGTTGCTGAGCCCCACTGACTGGCCTACTCACTCGGTGCCTCAGTTGGTCTGCGTGCCTCCTCCAGAGGAGGCCGGTGTTAGTCTCGACCCGGTACGACACTGGCCCCGTCTGTTCTACAACCGTCCCTGGTACCCAGGCTGGCCCTGCGCTGGAATAGTTCCTGCAGTAAACAGGGTCGCCGGCGGCGAAACCTTTCGAGACTGCCAACCCTATGTTTTTTCCTTTATCCTCGACTCTCGTCGGGTCTAGCCTGGACAGGATCGTGGTCAGTTTTCGCCGCATCAAGAGCTCTGCCGGCGAGTAGCCTGACGCTAAGGGGGTTACCCTATACGCTAAGAGGAACTGGCATACTTGGTGATTCAGGTCCCCCGGGCCCATGCGCCGCAGCGCCTCCTTTGTTGTATGCACCAGCCGTTCCACTTGGCCATTCGTGGCCGGGTGAAACGGCGCGGATGTGACATGCCGAATGGCGTTTGCCTCCATGAATGCCCCGAACTCAGCGGAGGTGAAACAACTAGCGTTATCGCTGACTAAAGTGTCGGGTAAACCGAACGTGGAAAAGACTCTCCTTAGCTGGCTAATTGTCGTGGCGGAGGACGTGCTCTTTACTGGGATAACCTCCAGCCACTTGGAGAACGCATCCACCACCAGGAGAAACATGGTTCCTCGGAATGGGCCAGCGAAATCTACGTGCACTCTGGACCATGGCCCCCTTGCTGTGTCCCATTCCCTATGCGGAAGACGGGCCGCCTCTGGTCGGGATCCCTGGCATGCCTCACAAGTGCCGACCATGTGCTCAATGTCCACGTCCAGCTGTGGCCACCAGAAGTAACTCCGGGCCAGCGCCTTTGAACGAACTATGCCCGGGTGGCTGACGTGCAGCAGTTCGAGCACCCTCGGCCGCAGGGACGTAGGGACCACCACCCGTTGGCCCCACAAAAAGGCACCCCCTCTCTAGGGACAACTCTAGCTTTTTCCGAAAAAATGGGTCGAATTCTGTACTCGGGGACGATGCCGGCCACCCCTTCTGTACCCATGAACTAACTTTCTCCAGCGTTCTGTCCTTGCCTGTCGCCCTAGCAATGTCGGCTGGTACTATTGGGGGTGCGTCTAAGACCTCAATTAGCAACACCTGGCGGTCTCTTTCTACTCTCGCCTTTTGGTCGTCCGACAAGGGCAAAGGAGATCTCGACAGTGCATCAGCATGGCTGATCTCCTTTCCGGGCCGGTACTCCAACTCATGTTGGTATGCGTTGAGAAAAATAGCCCATCGCAGCATTCTTGGGGACAGGATCTGCGGCGTGGGCTTGCTTGCCGTGAAAATCCCTAACAGTGGCTTGTGATCAGTCACGATTTTGAACGGGCGGCCATACAAAAAATCGTGAAATTTTTTAGTTCCCGCTACTATTGCTAATGCCTCCCTGTCGGTTTGTGCGTAATTGCGCTCCGCTTGGGACAGGGACCTTGAATAAAACGCTACCGGGGCCTCCCTTCCGTCATCCAACACGTGGCAAAGCACCGCCCCCACCCCCACCGGGGATGCATCACAGACTAGGACCACTGGCCGTTTGGGGTCGAAATGCGTCAGGATTGCCTCAGATGTTAAGAGTTGCTTTAACTCTTTGAACGCCCTCTCGTGCTCGTCACCCCACATCCATGTCTCCTCCTTTTTAAGTAACCGATGGAGCGGTTCGGCCACGGACGCCTTCCGCGGGAGGAATGTGTGGTAAAAATTGAGGAGCCCCAGGAAAGACTGTAGCTCGGTTTTGGATGTGGGGCGAGGGGCCTTTTTTATGGCTGCTACTTTGGATTTAGACGGCTTAATCCCCTCGGGTGTGATCCGGAACCCTAAAAACTCGACCTCAGTTTCGAAAAAAACACATTTGTCCTTCCTCAGTCTCAGCCCCGCTTTCTCGAACACGGTTAGTACTTTGTCCAATCTCTTTGCCAGTTCAGCCTCACTCCCCCCTGTTATCAACACGTCATCAAAATAAGGCAACACCCCCTCCAGTCCCTTCAGGAGGCGTTCCACAAGCGACTGAAAAAGGCCGGGTGCCGAGTTCACGCCGAACTGTAAACGCGACACCTGGAACGACCCTTTATGTGTAACTATCGTTTGTGCCGCGGCCGTGGCGGGGGTCACAGGAAGTTGCTGATAGGCTTGTGCCAAATCGAGTTTAGCGAAACACTTTCCCCCATTCAGCCTGGCCAAAAGGTGGCTGATCACCGGCACCGGGTATGCATTAGGGCGGATCGCCTTGTTAATTGTACACTTATAATCAGCGCAAATGCGCACCTCCCCGTTAGCCTTTAGAGCCGTTACAATTGGAGTTTCCCACTCCGCGGAATCAACAGGAATAAGAATCCCCTGGCCCACCAGTTTGTCCAGTTCCGCCTCTATCTTGTCCTTGAGTGCGAACGGCACCCTGCGCGGTTTGAGTCTTATCGGGCGGACCTCCGGGTCTAGGTCGAAGGCTACAGGGGGTCCCTTGAACTTTCCGAGTCCTTTCTTAAAAACGGCGGGATGCGCATCGCAAGCCGCTTGTATTGGGTCCACCCCCACTGTATGCACTCCCCCTATGAACAAACCTAAGGGCTGAAACCACTGTGTCCCTAGGAGGCTACAACTTCCCCCCTTAAGGACAACTAGGGGCAGTTCCGCAGAATGTCTCTTAAAATTGACCTGAAATTTCCCGACCCCCAACACCGGAATGCTGTTTCCCTGTACGTCTCGTAGCGTGGACCTCAACGTTTTAAGTTTGGGCCGCACGTGGGGGTCGATTTTCAAGAACTCTTTCTGGGGAATTATAGAATAGGAGGACCCCGAGTCAATTTCCATCCTAATAGGGGCCCCTTGTACTAATACCTCAACGAAGTAATGGGACTGTCCCGCGGACACGCTGAACACTGGGGCGTCGTCCTCGCTGTCGTCCGAGACGCGGCCCACGCCATCCTGCTTCCTCGTGGTCTGGGCGCCATCTTTGGGTCTCGCCGGACGGTCCTGTCTGGCCGAACGGTCTTGTGACTGCCTCCGGCCCTCCTTCCGTTTTCTGCATGCCTTGGCGATGTGCCCCCGACGGCCGCAGGTGTAACACTCGGCCTTCCTGAACGGGCATCTCGCACGCTCATGGGCCGCTCCGCAACCCTCGCAGCGTCGACCACCCTTTCGGACCTTCTGGACCTCCTCGCCGTCGCTGCCTTCCGTAGACGACTTTGAGGCCCGTCGAGTTGCGTGCACCGACTGTCCGGACTTCCCGTGCACCGAATTTTCCGCCTTGCCGGCTCTAGGACGCCACTCACGCCACTGGTGCATCTCGTCCACTCCAGCATTCGTGGACTCTGCGGCTTCCGCGGCCTCTACGACCTCTGCCAGCGTGGGTGGCGGCTCCTTGTTCATCAAGCTGCGCTGCACCTCCTTGTCTTTCAGGCCACACAGCACGCCGTCCCTGAGGGCCATCTCTAGGATGTCGCCCCATTTACAGGGGGCGGCGGCTATCCTCATGGCGGCCACGAATGCCTCAACCGACTCGTCCGGCGCTTGGACTCGCCTCCAAAACGCGCTCCGAGCGGGAAACATTGCCCTCGAGGGACGGAAGCGCTCTCGCAGCAGCTTCATGATGTCGTCCGCCTTAAATTCGCTCACCTTCTTCGGAGCGATGATGCCCACCAGCGTCCGCTTGGTTTCCATCCCGAGCATTCTGGTGAGGATGGCCCTCTTCCTCTCCTCGTCGTCTCCTTTGACTTTGAGTTCCACCAGTGCCACCTGGAAGTCCATCTCAAGCAGCTCCCAGTCTTGCGGTTTGGTGATGTTGAACCCGCTCTGTGCCCTGGCTGTTCCGTGGGGATCCATTATCCCACCTTCGTCGCCAATTTGGTGTATGCAAACCAAGACACAGGACACAGCCTCGGGCTGGGTTAACTCAGGTTTATTGCATCGTGGACAGAGGGAACATGAGGTAATGGCGGATCGATAGCTCTTTATATACAGTAGTAATACATTTGAACGTGGTGCCATGGTAGCCCATTGGCTACTGTCTGCGTGACGTCATTGCGGGTCACGCCCTTCTTGTCCAGGTGTAGGTGGTGGCGGGAAAGCTTCCCGCGCTGTTGCCTTTGATGAGTTCGGACCAAGAGAGCTTGGACGCTCGCTGCTGCCAGCTGGTGGTCATTAGCTCGCGTCCTATTACAGGGTTTATATGATACAGCTGAAGGTTACATTGTTGCTATAGGCAAGGTTACATTGGCTCAGATACATTGTAATCCATGTGTAAGGTAAAACCATCAGAACACAACAAGTACCTTGATCATGTGTTTGCAAAAGCCTAGGCCCTGTCCATGTTGACTCAGTTCTAAACAATACTGAAATCTCTCTCACAGACAAAAACGTACCTCTCAAATTATGGGATTCTTAGTACCAAGTGTTTTCAGCTTTGTGGCTTAATTCAGAAAGTAGATGATTTCACATCCAAATGAGACACAGTAGGCACATAGAAGAGATTACTTCTTTCCAACAAGTTAATCTTCCTATATCCATTATCTGAAGTAGTTCAAAAAGCTTCAGGAAGTGTGTTTGTGGGGGGAGAAGGGGGCAGAATAGAACTGTTGTTAAAGAAAGGAATGCATGTTCAGGTAATTACAAATAACAGACACATCTGGTTATCTTAATTGTTTGAGAATGTCTCAATTAGCTCTGAATGTTTTCATAAGGACTTGAAGACAGTTAAAAAAAATCTTTCTCACAGCAGATTGGATTAGCTGATGAGAGGCAATACTGTGGATCTAAAATGCTCAAGCTGCGTAAGGCCATAGAGTGTGCTTTTATGCATCTCTCTAGAGTCACAGTTCTAAAGTTAAGAAGGTCAGAGGTGGCTTTCAGAGGGCATTGCGTATGTAAGCAATGTCCCGCAATGGAAAGAAGGAAATTCCATGGGAAGGCACATCCATTCATTGGAGGCTTGGCATGGAATTTAACCAGCAAGTGTTTTGCTTCTCCGTACATCTACTGAGAAGTAAATCCATTGACCTGAATGCAATCTTCTCCAAAGCAGGAATGCTTCATGAGGAAGATTCCTGTGGATATAAACTGGCCCAATCAAGCTCCGCAGATAATAGCACAGATGTGAGCCAAAGCTAGGGAAATGTACCTTTTCGATTACAGCATTCAGAATCTGCCTAGCCAGCCTTGGAGAATTATAGTCCAGAAAGGAACTTTACAATCTCCAACCAGGAAAGAGTTCTGCTCTGAATTGTGCACATCCCTGGCAATTGTGGTGCTATCTGGGTCTCATTGACAACACACTTTTGAAATCTGCATTTAAAGCATGCATGGGATAAAACGGTCAACCGGCGCATGCTTTGTGAGAGAGCACTTTCCAAAAATGTGTGTTTCAATGCCATGCTTTGTGGAAGCAAAATACTACTTGTCTGTAATTGGATGTCATCCCCTGTCTGTTGACAAGGCAACAGAGAGGCTAACACAGAGGATTTGTACCAAGCCTTGGAGCTGGTATCTTCTCTGACTTTGGCCAAGGTAAAGGCTTCATATTGTTCTACCAACTATTGGAGAAGCATTGATGAGCTTCACCTGTCCCACACTCACAAAGTTAACCAGTACAGTACTCTGCTTTGTAGCCCATAGATTCAAAGTCAGAGACTGGAATTTCTGAAATTTTGATAGACAGTAGTTGTTCATAAGGTAAAGGTCGCGTTTGTTTGAAAGCCAGTCATATCAAACTCTAGGGTTCAGTGCTCATCTCTGTTTATAACCAAAGAGCCAGCACTGTCTGTGTCTGTAGATGTTTCTGTGGACATGTGGCAGGCATGACTAGACACCAGAGTGCACAGAACATTGTTTACCTTCCCAATGTAGTGGTACCTATTTATCTACTTGTAATTTCTTGCATTCAAACTGCTAGGTTGTCAGGAGCTGGGACAGAGACATTAGCTCACTCCGTCATGCAGTACTCAGGTCTCAAACTTCTGACCTGCCAACCTTCCAGTTGTCATGTTTAGCATCTTAACTACTTGAGCCACCGCAGTCATTTCATACATTGCTTCTAAAAGTCCTTATGGACACAATGGACACTGTGTTCCTCTTTACTTCCTTTTATTTATTTTCTTTGTTGGTTCATACAAAATATAACCCTCAAAGCTAAAAACATTATACAAACTTTACAATCACTGTGATGGAATGGAGTATACCCTACAGTAGACCCTCACATAACAACATTGCTTGGTTCCCCAAGTAGCATTGCTATAGGGGAAACGTCGTTGTGCAGTTTTCTAGGGCAGCTGTGCCATCTAGCGGCAAAAAAACTGTCATTATCCGCACAACGATGTTAAAAAAACAACGTTAATCCGCACAATAATGGTTTTTTGTCATTGTGCGGATAGTCACGTGGCGAGTGACGACATGTCGTTAAGTGGAAATGACACTATTTGAACGTGTCATTAATCGAGGGTCCACTGTATATGCATTTTCATGCCCTGTTCTTTAGCCTCTGCAAAATGGCAAATTTCAAATAGGTGGGAGTTAGAAAGAATGTAAACATGGTTGCCTCGTGACTTTGGAAAATTGAAACCTATTGTGTGATTGACATGTCATGCTGTAAGATCATTGATTGGAATGCCTGAGGGGTAGGGCCAAAGGTGGACCCTGGGAGGAGGAGACATATCTCCAAGATGCACACAGAGAGAGAGAGAGAGAGAGAGAGAGAGAGAGACACTCTCTGGAATGCTGTGCTTTTGCAAGCAGTCAAAATGTAGAAGCTTGGGAGGGAGGCTGGACTATCCCTTATAGAACCAGTCTAGTTCCTGTGCTTTTGATGGACTGTGTCCTGTATCTTGTTATGCTTTTAATACAATTATAAAATGCCTGAAGAGACTTGGAGTGATTTCTTGGCTTGACGCTACCTGATTCTACACACATCTGAGGCCTAGGTTGTCCAGTCAGGGGGCTGAAACTCAGAAGGATAATAGGGCCTACTCGAGAGTAAGTATCCTGTTGTTACAATCGCATGAAGTACAGTATCAAGAGACATTGCATATGAACAAGTTTGAGGAAATACAAAGAAACATTCAGTTAAAGACTGTAAAAATGTCATTCTGGTGCATTTAATTTATGAGTTTACTCTCAATGATGTAAATTAGCTTAACCATGGAACATACAGGATTCTGGTGTGTCAGATCTATAATTGACCATGCTTCGTTGCCCTATGGGTCCCCCCCCCCCCAATATCTGCAGGTTCAGTATCTATGATTTCAGTTATCCATGAATCTAAAAATATTCAAATAACAATTCCTCAGATATATAATATATTCCCAGAGCTGGCCACTGTCTCTAATACAAAGTAGGTTTGCTGTTGTCTGTGGCTTCAGGTATCTATGATAGCTCTCAGAACATATCTCCCACATATAAAGGGAGGGTGAACTGTACTTAATGGGGAAATTTATATATCCCCACCACCACTTTTCTTTTTCTCTCTCTCTCACACAGACTTTAAAGCATCTGTTGTTCCAGATCTCGATAGCATCTTTGGAGCAAACTGCAATCCTTGAATATAGATTGCAAATTATTATTATTATTTATTAGATTTTTATCCCGCCTCACTCGACACAATGTGTGACTTCAAATTGCTTAGGGCAATCCAAGGACTGTATGAGGATACAGTCAACCCTCAAATAACAACGCGTTCAGATAGCATCATTTTCGCTTAACGCGTCATGATGCACCATGTGTTCAACCACATATCAACTTTTTAGTGTCATTGTCTGGACAACAACACTAAAATAACCATCATTATCCGGACAACGATGCTAAAAACATCGTTATGCAGGAAACTCCATAGAAACCCGCATAACAACAAAAATCACTTAGCAATGCTACTTGAGGAACCAAGTAACGTCATTATTCGAGGGTCTACTGTACTACCCTATGAGTAACAGTCACCACAGACAGCGATCTTTGAGACCCAATCCCTCTAAATAAGATGTTTCAGGGATGTTTACTAATTCCCCTTCTATTTAATTTATATTTAAATCTTCTTCCATGTCCTGATCAAACCCTGGACTGTCAAAATTAAGCCACTTTCTTGCCTTTGTCATTGGCCAAACTTAAGTCCTCATTGGTTCATGTTTCTGGCTATATTTAAATGATGTAGTCCCGTGATGGTGAACCTTAGCACTCCAGATGTTCTTGGACTTAAATTCCCAGAAGCCCAAGCACCCTGTGAATCCACACAAATGGGTTTATTGTGATTCATCCGGCCAACGCTGTCCTCGTCGCTCTCGGAAGCCAAAGTAAAACGCACCCATACGGTTAAGGCTCTTCCGGGTTAAGCCTTCCTCCATACGGGCACGTTTTACTTCCACTTCCGGGAGCAATGAGGGCAGCGTGGGCTCGATGAATCACAGTAAACCCATTTGTGTTGATTCACAGGGTGCTTGGGTTTCTGGGAATTGAAGTCCAAGGACACCTGGAGTGCCAAGTTTCACCATCATGGATATAGTCTCTTCTTTATCCAGCTCCATTTTTTCCCAACCTGTTTAAAGGACAGGAATATTTCAGTACTTTTGTATGCAGATGACGCTATTCTCCTGTCCTATACTTGGAGCCCATTTTTGTTATTGTAGCCTATTACTTGTGTATATTATTGTGTATTTATTTATTTATTTTGTATATGATATTGATTGTATTGTTGTTGTTGCTGTTATTTGCCACTTCGAGTCACCTTCGGGCTGAGGAAAGCGGGATATAAATTAAAAGTTATTATTATTATTATTTTATTGGTTGGGGCGGGGAAGAACTAAGTGGCATTTAAAAATTCAGTGACATGGTCAGATCACATGGAATCTGTAGCTCTGTCAGCTGAGGTATCTGGCAGTGTTCTTGGTTATTCTGGACCAGGCAGAAAAATGGTGGTGCTTTTAATACAACTGTATAAGGATAAATTGCTTCCTCTGAAGTTTTATGGAGCCCTGATATGGGTCCTTTCTAATATCACAACAATGGAATCTATCCAACATAAATTTCTAATCAGAACACCAGGGGTACCAAGATCTACCTCCAAGCCCAGTTTGAGACATTGTTTACTCAGTAGGTACCTTCACTAAGAAAGCAGCCATTTTATTTGGCTTAAAATAATTTACTCTGGTTTTATTGGCCTATGAGATGGGAAGGGACTCTACAGGAGGTGATATGAGGAATTATTAAAATAAATAAATAAATAATAATAACAATAACAATAATAATAATGTTTTTATTTATATCCCGCTTCCCTCAATCCAATGGAAGACTCGAAGCAGCTTACAAAAATTAAAGAAACAATATTACAGGTACAAAATTCAGAAAATACAGTAAACCGGGAGGATTGATTGCACCTGCGCCGGCCCTGCGAGGGGAAAAAAAGAAGACCTGCTTGCTGCCTCCCCCATCGCCAGCGCAGATACCGTGCTGCGGAGCCCCGCCTCCCAGTCCAGCAAACCAGGAGGATTGAGGGCACCTGCGCCGGCCCTGCGAGGGGGATAAAAGAAGACCTGCTTTGCTGCATCTCCCATCGCCAGCACCAATGCCATGCTGCGGAGCCCTGCCTCCCGGTCCGGCAAAGGTCCTTGGCCACAGCTGCGGGGGGGAGCCCTCCTCTCCCATCCCTTGCGGGAGGGATAAAGGGCCGTGGGCCACCGCCTGAGAACATGGACTCTGCTTCGGCAGGGGTGAGGATGCCCTCGGCAAGGAGTGCGTGTACTTGTGCACCTGCTGGCATTTTTGTCCCCCCCCCCCCCAACCCAGGTTTGGAAGGACGGGAAGGGTCTGTCTTGGGGTATATTTTTATTATGTTGTATGCTGTTTTGGCAGTCTATATGTATTGTAGTATTTTTATTGAACATTGTATTTCTTGAACATTGTATTTCTGGGACCTTTGTTACCTTTATTGTCATATTGATTGTATAGATTTTCTTGTAACTATTGTGTTGCTTTTGCTGCTGCTGCTTGTTAGATTTTTATTTTGTATCACATATATTATTGCTGTGAACCGCCTTGAGTTGCCCGTTGGGTAAGAAAGGCGGTATAGAAATAAAACTTTAATTCAATTCAATTCAATAACAATATGATCAAAAATACAATATTAAAGATACAATTAATAATAGTAAATAACAAGAAATATCCAAGACACCCCCACGAAATCCACCACCTATAGAGTCTTTTAAGTCCGAAGGCGAGGGGGAGGGCAGGGCCCAAGAATGCCAACCGGTGGAGAGGCCTCTTTGCCCCCACGGGGACTAGGATGTGTGGTGGCTCACCCAGGTACCCCCTCACCTTTTAAGTCCAAAGGCAAGGGTGGGTGGGGCCAAGGCGGTGGGGTGGCCGGTGGAGTGGCCTCTTCGCCCCCCACCAAGGCCAGGATGCATGGCAGCGGCTCACCCAGGTGCCCCTTGCCTATGCAATGTTGGCATTCAGACTATTATGGCATCTGTAGTTAGTTTGCCACACTAATCGGATCTATAAAGGCTTTCCCTTGCCTTTTGGAAAGGGGCCACCTTATTTGTCCCTCATTAGCAAAGACAACTGCTAACTAAGTGCAGATTGAATTCATTGCAGTTGAAAGAAATTCAGAGGATTTATATTTAAATCCTCTATAGACCAGCCTGGGACAAGTAGATGTTGCCCAACAGGTTGCTCTAAGATGGAGGACAAGGTATATTTTCCGAACATAATTTCCTCTGCATGTGAATTTGAGGGATCAATATCTTAAACCCTTAATAACTGGGACCAAGAACAACTTCCCTTAAAAAGGGAAAAAGAGAGGAAATGAGCCATGATCATTTTTACACAAAATCCATTGGACTTGACCCTAGTTAGTGATTAGTGACTATATAGCACAGCCTAGAATATACACAAAGCCCCTGTTACATGCTTCCCTCAGGTTAATAGAAGACATACCCATCAATTGTTACTCCGGAAAATACGGGAACTGCTCGGGCCTGGGTGCGCATGCGCAGCAAAAACTCCTTTGCACATGTGCAGAACCCCTTTGTGCATGCACAGAACCCTTTGCACATGCACAGAGCCCATTTGCGATGGGCGCACATGCACAGTAACCTCTTTCCCCACTGTTGAAATATGGCATGGCGTCGGGAAAGGGGAGGAATGGGTGCAGAAATACGGGATTTCCCGGCCAATCCGGGATACTTGACAAGTATGATAAAAGAGGCCAAGCAGGCACACTTAGGGTTGCTATATGTTCCAAATTTCCAGGATTTTCCCGGATTCAAGCTGTCTCGGCCAGTTCAAGAAAAATCATGTAAAAGTCCTGGATTTTTAAATTTGGACAAAGGAAGAAAGATAATCCCTCACCAAGAGATTTTTGCAAAGAGTTAATTCACTGCCTCCCTGCCTTTCTTTCAGTTATCCTGCTTGAACGTGGCGAAGGCAAAACAACACCCTGAGAAGCCTGCTGGAGAGGGGAGACACTTGCATGTGAGATAAATGAAAGAAAGGCATGGAGGCAGTGAAATAACTTTTTGCAAAAATCCCTTGGCTCCCCTTGAAGTTTGGAGGACAAGGAGTTGTCCTCAGCCCTTTTCCTCGAAAGCTGGGAGGTAGCAAGAAATACCCATATATAAGAAGCCAAACCTCTACCATACACTGGGACAGAGGATTCCTTCTTTACGTGACCGCATAGGGTTAATTGCATAGATCATTATTCCTAGAGAGGAAGGGAACATGGTGGACAGAAAGTGAAGAGTCCTCCATCGCAAAGGTCCTCCTCCAAAATAAGTCCCTTCCTGTCTCCTGCTTTTCACCTTTAGGAGGGAAATGGAGGCACCATAGACTGCATTGCCTTTCTGGGCCCCTCTTTAAAACTTTCTTCCAAGGGATCCTCATGTGGGATTTGAGGATGAGTTTATTTCAGTGGTGTGTGTGTGAAGGGGAGGGTGGGGTGACCTCAGGGGGAGGAAGGATGGTTTCAAAAATGGCCCAATAAATTTTATTCAAAAAAATAAAAACAAAAATAGTCTTTTGCAAGATGAATCACATGGGGAAAACCCTCTTGACTACAGTTTATTTTAGACAGATGAAGGCTGTCTGCACTAGATGGGGATTCCATGGGTTCTTCGAGCCCTGACAGCTCCATCCGATGCATGCACAATTTGAAGAATGCAATGACATCACGTGGCTGTCCCGGGTTGGCAGGAGAGAATTATGGCAACCCTAGGAACACTGGGTGTTGAAGGGAGGTCTTCCTTTGAGTCAACAGATCTCCTGAAAGGTAAATGGGACATCAGAATGGAGTGGGATCCTCACATGTACATTGCTTTGCAACAATCCAGTTAAAAGAAAACAAGTTAATGATGCAATCCATTATTATTATTTTTTAAATCATGTCAGAAGCACACAAAGTTGCATTCTGGGTTGAAAGGATTTTTGCTGGAGGAACTCCACTCAGGGGATGTCTGATTGAGGCTCTTTTCATGTCCCTAAGACCTTTTCCCACTGAAGTGGCAGTTTCTTGCTTTTGACCTGGGACAGAGATGAGCACTCTGTAAATAAAGGTTCTTCATTAAAAAGATATCTGCTTCCAAAACATGGTTAAGACATTAAACAAATTTGCTCCCAAGTTAAACTGTCATTGGTGGCATTTGCAATATGGGGTGTGAAGATGTCTGAGAAGAGTTTTATTTAGAATTCAATAAATACAGGCACAAAATGTTCCAGTCTTTCCTTCAGCCTATCTGTGAGGTTGGCAGCACTTCCACAAACATAGATTCCTCTTTCTTGCTTCCATGCAGTGAACATTTTCCTCGCTAATGTGGATAGGCCATGAAGTCAACTCTGATGTATGGTAACTGTTTCCAAATATAAAGGACTCAGTCCATTCTGCTGATGGTACTCTGGGATCATGGTGCTTCCCTATGGTAGCCACACACATTCAATGGTGATTTGCCAGGAGGCACAATGGGGATTTGAATTCTCAATTGTTCACGATTCAGTCCACTAAGTTCCATTTCACTTGAACTTGCCTTCAAAATGGCTTTGACATTGCCCTAATCCAGTGGTGCCCAAACTTTTTTGCAGGCCGGTCCCGCCCCCGACACATAGCTTTGGGAGCCAGAGGCAGGCTGCTCCAGCTGCTGACAGTTTCAACGTCAGCAGCGGCAGCTGCGAGGGCGCTTTGTCCTGGCTGCTCCGAGCAGCCTCTTGCTCCACCGCATCCAATCAGCAGCCTTTGCCAAAGCCGATCGCCATGTTAGGAAAACCTTCGGAGCCTCCTGTGTTTCAAAATCGATGGTGCTGGCTGGAAGGGTAAACATGGCACACTGGGGGCTCCAGGGGGCTCACCTAGCACCATGGATTTTGAAACAGAGGAGGCTCCAAAGATTTTCCTAACACGGCGATCAGCTTTGGCAAAGGCTGCAGAGGGGATAGGTCTGAGCAAGAGGCTGCTCAGAGCAACCAGGACAAAGCGCGATTGCCACCACTGCCTGCTTGGGATGCATTAATGATATGTAGGGGCCTAATTGGGCCCACGGAGCATAGTTTGGGCGCCCCTACCCTAATATATTGGTAGCTGGTTTTTCAAGGACATTTTTTTAAAAGTCAAGGGCACTTAAAATAAGAGCTTTGATGAGACTATCTCAGGTACTGGTGAAGTTATACACAACCCTAGATAGTTCTTGGGTTCCATCTGGTGAATTTGAGAACAATTTAGAGCACGAGTTCTCAACTTTTTTAAGATGGGGGCCAGGTCACACTCCTTCAGACAGCTTTGAGGGCCAGATGGCCATTTTGCCCTCCCTCCACCACATGGCACTTCCTGGTGTGGTGGAGGCGGTGCCCCCCCCCCCCCGCATGAAATAGTGCCATAGGCCACATCTGGCCCATAGGCCACAGGTTGAGAATCCCTGATTTAGAGGTCCCTCCCAAAGTGAGATTAAGGCCATGGTGGTTTAGTGATTAAGATGCTAAGCTTGACAACCAGAAGGTTGGCAGGTCAGACGTTTGAGGCCCAGGTGCTGTGTGAGCTCCCATCGACTGTCCCAGCTCTTGCTAACTTAGCAGTTAAACATCAAGGAATTGTGAGTCAGTAAATAGATACCACTTCAGTGGGAAATATAACAGTGTTCCATGCACTTTGATATCTAGTCATGCCTGCCACACAACTACAGAAACATCTTTGGCTGAAAAAATAGATGAGCACCACCAGTTGGATATGACTGGCTTTCGAGCAAGTGCAAACTTTACCTTTGCCTGAAGTGAAACAGCTTTAAAAAAAGAGTGAGGAAAAGCCAAAAGGCTTTCAATAAGACTAGCTAAATTTTCTGTATCCCTGGGTAGGGTATATTCTAGGTGAATCTGCCCCTTTCACCTTCTTCTCCATTTAATTTTAAAAGTATCTCATGCTTTCCATCAGTTTTGTGAAGACATGTATCAACAAGTCTATGAGTTAGTTGTCATCAAGATCAAGTGAAATGAAATCCTCAACTTTCTGCAGTGGCAAATTACCAGGGCTAGATTTAGGTGTGCTGGGAAGCAGCAATGTTGTGCAACTCATTGCCAGGTGGTTCTTTAAAGAGTGAGACTGTTGGTGTCCACTGGGTTAGCCACGTACAGCAGAGTAGTGCGCAGTGGCAGACTAGAAGATTTGCACCTGAGGGGATGTTTGCTTTCCTTGCGCAACAAACAGGCAGACAGGTCTTGGTGCAGGTGATAACTCAAACAGGTTTACTTGGAAGCATGTGGTGCAGAAATATATACAGTGCAAGAACAGAAAACAGATTCAGTCTCTTGGTTTTCTCAGTTAACTCCACTGAGAAAGTACAGTTGTGCTAAATATGTACAAGCCTCTACACAGCTCAGTAGCAGTCCAAAAACAAGCTCTGCCACAAGTAAAGTCAGACAGGTTCACAGCTTACCCCTGAGTAGTCTTTCCTTGCAGTAAACAGACAAGCCAGGCTGATGCCTTTCCTCGGAGCAAAATGGAGATTCAGTTTTTGTAGTAGGCTCTTGGACTCACAGAATTTCTAGTCCAGACTGTTGTCAGAAAACAAAGCATTGAAGCAGTAGCTGGGCATCAGAGCTCCAGCAAGGTAAGCATGGTAGCTCAGGTTGATCATTGTAGCTGTGGCATGCTGAGCATTGAAGCTGAAGGTCTGTGGCTTTGCTCTGGCATAAATACACTGGACACAGAAAAACCCCAACACCTGAGTGCCTCAGCAGTAAAGTCTTAAAGCACCACAGGCACAATATGTCTTGCAACCAGTTGGGACATGAGGCGAAGACTTACATCCCCAACAGAGACTACCACAGAGTGGGGAAAGGTAAAACCCTAGTTTAGTTCCAGAAATATGTTTGGAGATCATGGAGATACAAAACTAGAGTTCTATCAGCGAAGCAGTAAAAGTCTAAATGGATGAATATGTTAGTTTTGCTTTCTCATCTATTAATATTTTTTTAATCTCAAGTTCGTTACATCTTGTTTATGATGCAACATTCACCTACTTCTTACACATTTCATTTGAATAATAGGTTAATTTTTTTCCAGAATGTTTTACCTTTCAGAAGTTTATGATTTTATTCAGAACACTTTCTGGCTCTCAGTCAAAATCTGACAGAGTCTTCATGGTTTCCGACCGAAAATCATAAATCTCTTTTGCTTCTTTAATGTGAAGCACAAGGAAGATTTTGAAATGGGCTATACTGATGCTAACTATTTTTTAATCATAATCTTTCAACTGTGTGCCAAGTTTAAAGGCAATGTATAGCAAGAAAAACAATCTCAGAAACTGACTGAAAAGTTTGAAACCCATCTCCCTGGGTGAATTAACAAAGCTCAAATGGCAGTATCTTTTTATAGAATGATAGAATTGAGTTGGAAGGGGCCTATGAGACCATTGAGTCCAACCCCCTGCTCAGTGCAGGAATCCAAATCAAAGCGTATCTGGTAGATGGTTCTCCAGTTTTCTCCTGAGTCTCTCCAGTGATGGAGACCTCACCATCTCCTGAGGTCATTGATTCCATTCTTATATTGCTGTAACAGTTAAGGCATTTTCCCTGATATTCAGCCTATATCCAGCTTTCTGTAGCTTGAGCTCATAGATCATGTTCTTAGGTGAGTTGTCTACCTGCCTGTTAGGAGTCATTTCCTCCTTGGTTGGAATTGCTCTTCCTGTTGAGGACCAGGTTCACAGCATAGGTGCGTTCAGCACTATCCCCTGCTGCATCTCTCCCACGCCACCTACCACGCGTCTCTCCTGGGCCCATGCCACTGGCTCGGGATGGGAGACTTGGGTCAGCTGGAGCTGCCGGCATCACCTCTCCTGGCTCTGCCCACCAGGAGGGTGTCAAAAGAATGCCAGAGCCACCACTGCTGAGGGACCCTGGTGCGTCTCTCCCGGGCCTATGCCACCGGCCCGGGACAGGAGACTCGGGTCAGCTGGAGCTGCCAGCATTGCCCCTCCTGGCCCCGCCTACCAGGAGGGTGTCAAAAGGACACCAGAGCCGTTGCCGCTGAGGGTCCCCGCCGCATCTCTCCTGGGCCTTCGCCACTAGCCCAGGATGGGAGAAGACTAGCCTCAGCCATGGGGGCGGCCAGGGGCAGCGTCTTGCCTCCCATTGGCTTTTTTTCTTTTCGGTCTTTCTAGGTGAGGCCCGGACTCTGTCCATGATGTTGAGCCTGGACTCCATCTGAAATGTATGTATTTATTTATTGTATTGTACTGTGTCTAGTGTATATTGTGCTTTATATATCGTGATATTGCATACTTTATATTTTTACATTGTGTTAATTTTTCTATGTATTGTAAGCTGCCCTGAGTGGTGCTTGCACCAGGAGGATGGGGTATTATTTATTTATTTATTTGAGCTTATATCCCACTCTGTTGCCCTAGGTATAGATAAACTTCTAATCTAATCTAATATCAACTAGCTGCTGTGGACCAATGGGCTTTCTATCTGTGCCGTACTGACCAACTGTGACATTTTGTAGATGATAGGTCACTAACATTACTGACCCATGGACTATTAGTCTCAAGGACTGACTACTGTAACACTACCTATTTGGGGCTTCCTTGAGGTTTATGCAGAGACTTCAACAAATCCAGAATATGGCAGCAAAATTTATTATGGGTATAAACAGATATTTTCACATCCCCCTATCTCTGGCTGCTTTACACTGATTACCTGTTAGCAGGAGCTAGGATATATGACAGGGGCTCACTCCGTCACTCAGCACTTGGGTCTCAAACTGCTGACCTTCCAACCTTTCAATCATCAAGCTCAGCATCTTAACCACTAAGACACCACAGCCCCTGCATGTTCGGTGGACTGTATACACCACCCAGAGTCTATTGATTGGGGCAGTATATAAATCTACAGTAAAATTAAAAATTACAATTTAATTAAATTAAATAAGTGCCTAGGTAAAGGTAAAGGTCATCCTTGCTCGAAAGCCAGTTGTATCCAACTCTAGGGTACAGTGCTGATTTCTGTTTATAGCCAAAGAGCCAGCACTGTCTGCATCTGCAGACATTTCTGTGGACATGTGGTAGGCATAACTAGACACCAGAGTGCACGGAATGCTGTTTACCTCCCCAATGAAGTGATACCTATTTATCAACTTGCAATTTCTTGCTTTCAAACTGCTAGGTTGTCAGGACTTGGCACAGAGATGGGAGCTCACTCCGTTGTGCAGTACTCTGGTCTTGACCTGCTGACCTGCCAACCTTCCAGTCATCAAATTCAGCGCCTTAACCACTTGAGCCACTGCATTACACATACACAGGTGTAAATATTCACCTTGATTCTTCCCACTATACCTGATCAAGCTGGACTCGTAACATCAAAACCATTTTTTGTTTCATTTTTTCAAAGCATACTTCCTCTGTCAGCAGAATACCCTTTCAGGAATCTTACAAACTTCATCTCTTATGCTTCCTTGTGCTAATCCAGGGCTGCTAAAATGTTTAGTACATCATTAGAAGAACGATGATGAAGTACCATTCATATTTAGGTACCCTGATGTTGCCATGTCCTTTTGATCTGCCTATGGGTTTAATAAGCCTTCCAGATGGCTTACTAGGCCTGGAGCTAGAATGGATAATCATGCAGCTCTAACCCTCCAAAATAATAATAAACTAAGGACACCGGAAGAGCAGAGGGGGCTTTTGCATGCCAGAACCATTCGACAGAGCAATCGTCAAGGTACATTTATGTCCTAGCTCTTTGCAGGTGAAAGGGACGCAGTTTTAAATCAAGCCCCAGCTACAAATATGTTATGTTATTGTTATTATATATGACACCAAGCAGGCATCGTTTGAGCAATGCTACGAATAAGGATGCCATTTGTCCTGTTAAAATACTCTGTTATTTCTCTGGCAAGCGAGTCCCAGGATTCTGATCAGCAAAATGGGAGAGGAGGGCCAGGTTTCATTAAAGACCCTTCAATAACTGTACTGTGTGCACGTCTTTAATCTATTATTTACCAATCATATTTCCTGGGCAGGCCCATCAGCCAAGTTTCAGGGCCTCAAGTACACTGGAATGAAATGTCACATAAACCTGGCCTCCACTAGCAAAAATTGCTTGTTGTCGGGAGGAAATGATAATTTTATGGCACTCTCCTTGGTGTGGTTACAAAGAAGGTGGAGTGGGAAGTACAGCCTCACCCCACACAGTTGTCAAAGGCTCCAACAGCTGCCAGGAAATGGCATCTTCTCCTCCATAGAAAGTTGAACCCCTCATTATATCCCACAATCTGTCTCATTAGGGGGGGAAAGCAGGTAAATCAACTGCCCTGAGGAAGATCTATTTATCCACCCCCCCCCCAACCATTGGAGTGATCATCAAAGCCTCCAAGGGTCTCAAAGGGGCAGGCAAGAAGATGAGCTCACTTAATCGGGGTGATAAGAGGGGTGAAGACACATATTGTGAAAGGCCCTGATCTTCTCTGAAGCAACTCTAAGACAGTACAGAGCTGGAATAGAGACCTCAGATTATTCTCAGTCAACAAGGAAGAAGAAGAGGTTGTTCCCAGGAGAAGGAGGAGACGGAGACGGAGACGGAGATGATGATTCTCAAGGTGGCTTTCTGGATCTCCTGCCTATTGTTGCAAAGTCTAAGCATGCTGGCTAAAGTTTCAGCCTGAGGTCATCAGGCATGGTAACAAGTCTTTGGATGATTAATGCTGGAAGGGGAAATGTGATGCGCCTTTGTATGATGACTTTCATTCCTAGCCATCCATTTTCCTGCCTCTCTGAAGCTCACATTAGTTTTCATAGGATTCATGTTAAGGTGTATGTACATGCATTAGGCTTGTCAGGATAGTTCATGAGTTAAGCATCCGTTGTGTAGTACTCTGGTCTTGAACTGCTGACCTGCCAACCTTCCAGTCATCAAATTCAGCGCCTTAACCACTTGAGCCACTGCATTACACATACACAGGTGTAAATATTCACCTTGATTCTTCCCACTATACTTGATCAAGCTGGACTCGTAACATCAAAACTATTTTTGGTTTCATTTTTTCAAAGCATACTTCCTCTGTCAGCAGAATACCCTTTCAGGAATCTTACAAACTTCATCTCTTATGCTTCCTTGTGCTAATCCAGGCCTGCTAAAATGTTTAGTACATCATTAGTACATCCGTCTCCATCTCCTCCTTCTCCTGGGAACCTCTTCTTCTTCCTTGTTGACTGAGAATAATCTGAAGTCATATACAGACTTTGGCAGTTCAGTTCCCTAACTATACCTCTTTGGGTAAGAGCCAACCTATGTAGTCATGGGCAAGCTGTACAGTCCCAGGGCACCCCCAGAAGAAAGGAATAGTAAATCACTTCTGAATACCCTCTATCTAGAAAACCGTGGAATAGGTTGTCATAAGTTAGAATTGACTTTTCAGCACTCAATTATTATTATTAAAGTAGCCACTTGTAATATTTTAGACTGGGGAATCTTCTGAAAGACTGGCAGTGGAGAATCCTTCTTTTAAAGATCTCCTCCATTTGAAGGCATAGCCACCCAGTTATGACTTTAGGGTAAAGAATCAGACAGAGAAATATCAGAGACTTTGAAGCTGCCCGTATACAGTTAATATCGTATACACAGCAGACTCAGTATTGGGGATAAAACAAGTACTTTCTAAATTTTTCATTCTCATCCCTTCAGGTTGTCTCAATTTGATGGGATGTCACATCAAAGAATTTTCAAATCCAGTAAGATTTCTCACTTCCAAGGGAAAACAGTGCAGGAAGTGATCCCCCCCCCCCCAACACACACACACACATCGTTGTCACCATAATTTGCACATATGCCCTTTGCTCAAAGCTAGTATCTTTTCCCTTGAAAAGCGAAGAAGGCACATACAGGAATAAGCACAGGAAAACTAGTTGATTGCTTAAAAAGACACAAACAACAACTCATTTTGCTTCTAATTAGTACAAATCAATGTAGCAATGCATTACTTAGATTAGCATGCTACATGTGCTGGAGCAATATTTTGTGCAATGTTGTGCTTTCTGGCCCAAAGTTCCCAGTGAGTTTCATGACCAATGGTGATTTGAATCTAGTTCTTCAAGGTCAGGTCAATCAATCAATCAATCAATCCTTCATTCTGTCATTCCATACATCAATCATCAACCCTACCTTCCTTCCTTTCTTCTTTCCTTCCTCTGGCAAGGTTTTGGATAGCAAGCAGGGAAGACAGAGGAGAAAGGGAGGAAGAAGAATGGAATTCTGGAATTCTGACATTAAATGAAATAAATACGGCATGCACTATTTGTGACTCTTTGTGAGTGTGGTATGTGGAATATGTGTTGTCAAAGTTGCTCTGACAGCTCAGAAGCTGTTAGGCATGATGTGTCAAGAAAATGTACTCAAAGAAGAGGAACATAGAGTGACTGTCAAAAACTGCAGCAGGAATCTAACACTTTGAATCCCTATGAATCTATACTCAAAACTATTATGGTTATTGTTCTGGTTGTAAAGATACACACCCCAACAGCAGTTTAAGAGTTAATGGCATTCCGTATAATGAATTCAATAACTGTGAGTTTAAAAAGGTCTAATTAGTGAGTAACCGCTTTATTATGAAAAGAAACTGTAATGAATTTAATAGCTCAAAATCATTAACAATATTTAGTTTGCTGCTACTTGTACTGCATTCTCTTCATTAATATGAACATTTAATATGTTTTAAAATGGATCTGTAATACTTTCTGGGTCAAAGGGTCACACTGGCAGAACAAGTGTAATTATTTCACTAATTGTTATCTCCGGATGTTTGTGCTCTAAACTGCAGCCTATTTAGGTGGCAAGAGGGTTTTTTGTTCGGGGGTGGGTGGGGGGTGGTATACTGCAAAAATGAAATAAATAAAAGTAATTAAGGAAGGAGAAGTTAAGGGAAAGAATTGTACATGTAAGGTTGAAAGCGAGCAGAAAATGTCCAGTGTTGGTATTTTTATGCGTTGTGCCTGGTACAGACTGGAATAACTGGGAAAGAACAGAGTTTTATAGTGGCTTCAGCTAGTCATTTGGAATGTGTGAGGAGACCATCTGCAGTTAGGAGATTGTAGTAACTCCTCCCTCTCCATCATGGCTTTAATAACACAGAAGTAACAGTCTGAAGAGAGCCTGAGGAAGGGTGATCCATCCTAGTTGGCTCCCCATGTGAGACAGAAGACATGGTGGTAAGGAGGGCTGAAACCTTGCTTGGATACAACCCATTCCCACTCTACAAATGTATCTGCTAAGCTAAACAACCATTATGTGGCTCTGTAGCTTCATCATCATCTTCTTCTACCATATCTGAATACAAATATTGGCAATCATCATGGCAATCAGCTATGAAGACTGTCCTGAGAATATAATGCAGTGGCCTTTCATCTACCTTCTGCATGTCAGCATGGCACCTGTACCACTGATACAGTTCCGCGAGTCACTTTCTGGTCCTCTGCTCTTTTAGCATGCAAAGCCCTCATCAGCCCCAGGCCAGAAACTGATGAATTTGTTGCCCTCCATCAAGATGGATTCAAGTGGGATTTAATTCACTAGGGGACCATCACCCTTCCCTGTGGACTTCAGCACCCAAGGGCATTAGCTCTCAGGGTTGCCAGGTTAAAAGTTGGGGTTGAGTCACTGGCAGTATAGTCTACTCTATTACCATAGCAGGATAACCTGGCCAGACTGGATAATGTACCTGATGTATATAAATTGCTACCATGAGGTTTCACTCTTATGTCTGATGAAGTGGACTTGACCCACAAAGGCTAACATTAAAATACAGCAGTTAGTCTTTACAGTCCCATAATATTGTATTGTTTTGTTTACTCTCTGATACCCTTCAAACTGTGACTTCTGTGTGGTTAAAATGATGATGGAGAGGAGGAATTAATGCATTTCCCTCAGTAGTCTCCACTCGCATCCTAGGTCCTCTAAAATGTTAGTGGAGGCTATTGAGACCTGATTGAGCATAGATCTTCCACATGGAGCAGGAGTTCTCATCCACTTTGCTTTTGCCTGGTGACAAAGGAGCATTGGGATGATTAGAATTTGTGTCCAGACTTCCCTTTCAAATCTTTAAGAAATCCCCTTTCTCGCTAGGGCTTCTCTGCTGGATGATTTTCTTTTTTTTAAGACCAATTGAGTGCCAATTAAAGTTTCCTCTCACCAACGCTATTGGAGCACTAAATTT
This sequence comes from Bradypodion pumilum, assembly GCA_035047305.1. Taxonomy (NCBI): domain Eukaryota; kingdom Metazoa; phylum Chordata; class Lepidosauria; order Squamata; family Chamaeleonidae; genus Bradypodion; species Bradypodion pumilum. The sequence goes on along the minus strand of JAWDJD010000001.1, from coordinate 11,587,187 downwards.
TGGCCCACTACAAAGCCATACTAAAAATAAGTTCTGGTTTTAAGAGCTGGAAAAAGTAGCATGGACTGAGATAAGGAGAATATCATATAGATTTCAGGGAAAAAATATGCAGAACTCAGTACTTGAAGGCGATTAAGTGATCTAATGAGAACAGCTCTAAGAGCCAAATTATGAAAACTAGCTTAAATCATGGTTCAGATATAATATAAAATAATGGATTGCCAGAATAATGGATATGAATAAATCTTGTTGAGGTTTTAGACAAGACTGGCAGTCAACAACTATAATGTAAATAGAAATATATTACATCTCAACATAGTAGGAAAGTCCATGACTTATGATCTGCTCCTAAAGAGTTTGTGGTTGATAGTCATTCTCTAGGAACTGCCCTCCTTTCTCCACGTTCTTTACCTGCAAACTGGACTAGGGAATATATAGGTCTTTGTATAGACATCTAAGAGAAGCTGTCCGTCACTAAGTAGGACATATAGCCATCATAGCAAAACCACTTGTGTGGAAACCTTCTTGAACAACCTGGATCAAAATCACCCCCACCCAAGCCTTCCATAAGAACATGGCCATCAGCCATTGAATCTCAAAGGGTCCAGTTTCTTAGAATATGGATTACAAACTTGAAATTCCATGATAAATTGGATCTAAACCTAAAGAAAAGCTTAGGAATGTCTGAAAGGAGCAGGGTGGGATCATTATAAACCAGTGATGGCAAACCTTTTAGAGGCCGAGTGCCCAAACTGCAACCCAACACCCACTTATTTATCACAAGGTGCGAACATAGAAACTGGGGAGGAAGAAACCATTCCCATTGGGTTGCTGGGCAAAGGGGTGGAGTGAACTCTGTGCTCGGGGAGGGAGGAAGTGCTTCCATTGGGCTGCTGGGCAGGGAGGTGGGGTGAACTCTGTGCTAGGGGAGGGAGGAAGTGCTGACATTGGGCTGCTGGGCAGGTGGTGGGGCAAACTCTGTGCTGGGGTGACTGCATGTGTGCCCAACAGAGAGGGCTCCAAGTGTCACCTCTGGCGCCCATGCCATAGGTTCGCCACCACTGTTCTAGACTCACCTATCCCAGCTTTCTCTTCACACAGTAGGCAACCAGTTGCAAATGCAGAAACAAATCAATAGACCACACATGACTAAAACAGCTCTCTTGTCTGCCCAGCAACTCATAAAAAGAGTTGTGCCTAGCATTGGAAGGAACTGGCAACCAAACACTCATCTGAGAGTGTGCGGCTGTGAATTTAGTTCTCAAACTGAACAACAACAGGTCTGTTGGGTTTTATCTCTATTGCAAAAGGCAACTGGAAGCATAGGTCAGGCCTGAATCATCCCTACCACTCTTTCTTCTTTATAACTTCACCACTATGACAAAAACCCCAAGGCACCACATGCGGGCTAGGAGCTTCCTGGTGAACAAAACACGGTGCAAGTTGAAGTGAGTGGCATCACCGAGTTAAATAAATTGGACAGTCCAATGACTCAAGGCAGCTTTCTTTCCTCTGCCAACCACGTGGGAGAACTGGGAACATTTTGCTGAAACGACGATGGCTCTCCTGTTTTCCAGGTCAATGGACACTGGCAGCCTCACCAACATGACACGGTAAACCACAGAGAAGGGAGAGGAATCAATAGGAGATGCACTAAAGGGCACTTTGTGGTGGGGAGACAAAGGATAGAGTGCAATCTTCTAAAAAAAAGGACATCACAGGACTCAAAAGAAGAGGGAAACTGCTCTCTGAATGAGAGAAAATTAGCTTTGTGCGCTCGCTCGCTCTCTTTGTGTAAATTTTTAGCCCAACCTATGCTATAGACTCAGGTTATGTGTCGACATTTTCCACATTCCTCCCCCTGGAACTTTGTCCATGATGGTGCTTGATGGTTGGCATGCAGAGGAATTTGGGTTGACGTAAAGTGACATCTGCAAACCACCGAGGGCGCAATGAGTCGTGACAATGGGCAATCGTTGATCTGGCTCCTGCTGTTTTTTAAAAGTTTAATTGCAGCCGTGGGAAGGGGGGTCCAGATGAGACCCTCCCCCCAGCAATGGGGGAGGGGAGGCAAGCACACACACACACCCTCTTTCTGCAGTGCAATTATCATCATGAAAAGAAGCCCACTCTCACAAAAGCTGCTTTAGAAGCATGTCTTGTCTACATTTTCCTTTGTGTGTGAGGCCCAGAAGTGAACACAGCACTCCGGAGTAGATCCAATTAGTGCGGAATAAAGTGGAAAGGAGGATTTGTCTGGAGGAGAGAAAATTAAGAGACAATATGGTAGGTATATTTAGAGTTGGAAGGCCATCCAATAAACAATGGAGAGATTTTGTTGTTGCTTTTCTTGCATTTGGAAAGAGTTCATTTCTTCTTCTGCCATGTCTAGACCAGACATGTACCCATGCCATGAAAACTGTCCTGAGAATATAATGCAGTGGCCCTTCATCTGCCGTACACATCAGAGCATGACCCCCATACCACTGATCCAGTTCTGCGAGTCACTTTCTGGTCCTGAGCCCTTTTGGCACACAAAGTAGTCATCAGCTCCAGACCCGTATGGATGAAGCTTCTACCCTCCATCACAATGGATTCAAGTGGGATTTAATCCATTTAGGGACCATCACCTTTCCCTGTCTACTTCACCACCCAAGGCCATTAGTCCTCAGGGTTGTCAGGTTAGTTAACCACAGCCTGGCGATCAATGTTGAGTCACTGGTAGTTCATTTGAACCAACAAGTTCAAGTGGCATAGTGATATTGGAAATGCCCGCCCTCTGAGTCAGTCTGTCTTGCTCAGTTTAGTCAGTTCTGACTGGTAGCAGTTCTTCAGGATTGCCCTACAACTTGATGCTAAGAATGAAACTTGGGAAACACTGCACCTGAGGTGGATATTTTACTTCTCAGCAGTGCCCTGTCTCCAGAATAGCATCATAATCCTAATCTTAGCAAAATCAGATGAAGTCAGGTGCAATCCGGACAGCATTCCTAAAAAAAAATTAAAAAAATCTTGCTGGCATATTTGGAAGCTTCTGGAGGGTACAAATGATTAGACAGTAGAAGGGTATCCTGCCATTCTTTACAGGAGTCCATAGTGACTAAAAGTTACATACCAAAGTAACCACAAATATCTAAAAGCACACATTATTATCTATATCTATATATAAAAAAGAGGTGTCTGCCTGTATGTTACGTATGCGTTCCCACGCCCCTGGACCAAACCCCCTGAAATTTGGCATGTACCTACCTTGGGGCTCCAGGATGGTTTGTGCCAGGGAACCATGGCCAACGGGGGGCCTACGCCCCCCAAATTGATATGTTGCCCAATGAGCTGACTGATGTCACCAGGCGGGTGACATCACCAGGGATTGTGACATCTATTACCAGGCAGGTGACATCACCTGGGATTGTGTCATCATTTACCTCTGAGCACAGCTGTAGTTTTCACAGTAGGTGGAAGGCAAATGAGCATGCAAGATCAGCACTGTGGTGGTCACAAGATGCAAAGGGGAAGCGCCATTGGGAAGTGTGAGGGTGGTGTGACCATCGACAGAGACGGGTGAGGGGACAGAGGGAGGGAGGGAGGCAGGAGTGACCCACATACACAACTATACGGAACCTGAGCAAAGCCAGGTAATCAGCTAGTAAATACATAAAATATAGAAAATGTAGTGAGCAAAACCCACAAGTTAAAAAAGATATCTGATAAAAAATACAATATGAACATTACAAACAAACAACTGAAAGCAATTAGAACTCTTATTGATGCTTTGATAGATCTTGGATACTTTTGAGTCGTTATTCAGCAAGGAGTCCTCATATGAGTAGATGTTTCCACGACAACGGTCCGCACAACTTCTGTCCATAATGATCTGTCCCTGCCAGTTTTTCTACTTGTTAGTCCAATATTTTTCTTGAGAAAATCTTCCCATCTGCAAGGTGGTCTTTCCCTGGGTCTTCTGCAATCACTCAAATACCAATTCATTATTCTGGTACTCGATCTATTGTTACTTGTGTGTGCAATATGGACAGCCCAGCTTAATTTGTTCATCAGGTATGCTGTTGCTACTTTTTTGGCAGTGATCTTCACCTGATAGCCTCATTTTTTTTACTGTATTGCAAAGTGAGATTACAATCATTGATCTCTCCATTGCTCTTTGTGTTACTTGCAGCCATTTTTCTTTGGCAGCTGTTAAAGCCCACATTTCACTGCCATATGTCATTGCTTTGAAGACCATGGAATTGAATAGATTTGCCTTTGTTTCTGGTTTAGCTTTTTACATCAAGATGTGTGTTTTGTGGACAACTGAAATACAAAAGTGCGGGGAAGATCTAAAGCTCTAGCAAAGGGGAGTTCTGGAGCTTGGAGGGTCATCACAAAGGAGACCCTACAATGCATAGTAACTTTCCCTTGTGTCCTGGTTCACAAGCTGTACATTTTGCCGTGGACACATTAAGCTGGTCCAGGAGTGATTGTAGCTGATAGATCGATTTTAAATAGCCAAAAGTGTTGCTTGACTCCAAACACATCTGGCCTTCCAGGACAGCTTTGAGTCAAAAAGAAGATGATTGAGTCATAGGAATACAGAACTGGAAGAGACCCAAAAGATCATCTAGTCCAGCCCTAGCAAATATTCCCAAACCACATACCTTCTCATTTGAGAAAGTGTGAGCCCTACCTAAGACAGACCATCTGCATACTTCCCAATCCCTGGGAACCACTTGCTTAAGAAGCCTCCATCTTATCAAGATATAACATGGGTTCATTTACATCAGGGGTTCTCAACCTATGGCCCATGGCACCATTCCATCCAGCCTGCACCCTCGCTCCATCATTGCCACCATCCTTTTCCCTTGCATCTAGCTTGGCATGTCCCTAAATGTGCTCCATAGCAGGGTGAATGTTGTAAGAAGGCTTACAACGTCTGTCTTGCTATGGAGTGACATTAGGGACACACCAAGACAGATGGAGAGGACAAGGATGGCAGCAGTGGTGGTAATGGAAGCAGAAGTCACAGACGCCCATGGCTGCACATGTCTTTCCCGGGTGCTGATCTGGCCGAGCATGGGCAAAGACAGGCAGGACCCCTCTTTCATCCATGGCAGGCCAGTAAGCGGGGAAGCAGTGGTGGTGGTGGCATGAGGGGAGTGTTTTCAGGCAAGACTGGTGGGGGGGGGTTGTTGGTGGCGGTAGCATGGGGGGGAGTGTTGGCAGACCAGACCGGTGTCCCTCCTTGCATGGGGAGCACCAGTCTGAGGGGACATGATCTGGCCCCTGGCTTAAAAGGGTTGAGAAACCCTCATTTACATAACCAAACTAAGCACTAACTTGAGGCACCAAGTCAGTTCCTCCATGATCTCTCCTAATTGATATGGAGCCTTCAAATACAGTGGTACCTTGAATTACGGAGGCCTCGGGTTATGTAATTTTTGGGTTATGAAAGAATATCCATAGAAAATAATGCCTCGGATTATGAATTTTTTTGAACAGATTAATTAGTTTTCAATGTATTCCTATGGGAAAGCATGAAATGCATTCCTATGGGCATTTCAGGTTATGCATTTTTTGTAATACAAAACATCCCAGGCAACGCATTAAATTCATAACCCAGGGTTCCACTGCACAAGTGGTTTAACTTTATTTAATCACTTCGTTAAGGAGCGGATGATCAGGCATTGATAGCAAGTACAGCTGAGGAACTACAGAGACATCTTACATCTCTGAACTGAGAATGTAAGATAAATAATATGAGAATCAATAAAGAGAAGGCTGACGTAATGGCAATTGGAAGAAAAAAGCATATAGTATTTTAAATATCGAAATGGAGGGAACAGGTATAAAACAAGTAGCAGAGTTCAAATATCTAGGAACAACATTTACTGAAGATGGCAAAATGGATGAAGAGATCAATATATGGTGTAGCAAGGCAAACCAAATATTGGGAGAGTTAGCTCCACTCCACTCCACTCTTACAAAACAAGGCAATACCAATCAACACAAAGAAACACCTCATACAAAACATATTCATTCCTACCTTATGTTAGCAGTGCCGAACCTGGACACTTACAACAAAACATAAACAAAAGTTGGTCACCATGGAAATGAGATGTGTGAGGAGTGACTAGAAGGGATAAAATCAGGAATGAGATTATAAGGGAAAGAAATGGAATAGAACCCATTTTAAATTACACGCAGAGAAAACAAGTAAAATGAGTTGCCCATTTGGATAGAATGTCATGGGATTCCATACCTTACAAGGCATATGTGGAAAGAGGAGAAGGGCAAAGAGCACGAGGGAGACACAGAGGAAGTTGTCTTGCGCACCTTTTAGGGGTGGGGTTTTTTTAAAAACTTTTAAAACTTTTAACTTTTTTTATCATGTGTCTTTTATGTATTTACTGTCCGCTATGTAAACCGCCCTGAGTAGGGTTGTACCTGAGTGGGCGGTATATAAGCGTGAAAAATAAATAAATAAAATAAAAAGGTGGAGAGAGAGAACATCAAAGAAATTTTACAAGAATACAAAATAACACCAGTGGAGGCTGATAGAAGTGCCAGAACAAAAACCATACATCTCCCTTGGCACCCAGTGGGATAGAAGAAGAAGAGGAGGAGGTAGTAGTAGTAGTAGTAGTAGTAGTAGTAGTAGTAGTAGTAGTAGTAGTAGTAGTAGTAGTAGTAGTAGTAGTAGTAGTAGTAGTAGTAGTAGTAGTAGTTAAGGAGTGACCCAGGATTGATATTAGTGCCATAACTCCAAAAGGTAGAGAACAACCTATGAAATGCTGCACCCAACCCACTGAGCTATTCTAACTGGACTTTGTGATCCATCATACTGGAGGCCACTGTAGCATCATTATTTCATTCATTTCATCAAAAAGAGTCAACAAAGTGACTCTCCTCCATATCCATTTGGGATAAGTACAGTCCCTTTCTGTTTAGGGATGTGTGGGGTTGTTACATATGTATAGACAAGTGGTCTAGTTGTGTGTTGGAATTAATGGGCTGATTAACGAGGAAGTGCTGGGTGGGTGACTGTCAGGAGAGTTGGAAAGAGGTGAGAATACAATAATCCGCCACAGAACTTGGTTATACGGCATTGGGCATTGCTTTCTCCAATCCAAACAAGGGAGATGGAGAGAACAGAAGATGTCAGATCGGTAGGACTGGGAGAATTATTTAGGTAGTTGAAACTGTGAGTGATGGCTAGGGTGGTGAATGTTAGATGGTTATGATTGTGAACTTTAGAGAGAACTGTTTCTGAGGATTGTTAGGATAAAACTTAGATTAAGACTAGATATGAAAAAGAGAATATATGAATTGCCCTAGTGATGAATGAAGTGCAACTGAGTGAGATTAAATAAGGAGATAGGCTGAATGGGAATGTGAAAAGTTGAGAAAAGATATAATTTAGCAGAGACAGATAAAAAAGGCTGCGCGAACTATTGATAACCTGTTGTGTTATTGTTACAGTCCTTATGATTTAATCTGTCATAAAAATGAAAACACCTTTTCTTTGTAGAACAAACATCTCTTTATTTCCAAATGACAGATAAAAAAGAACAAACAGCCGCACCAATTTCTTGGTCGTATCTCAGCAAAGTGAGAGAGCAGCCAGAGAGAGAGAGAAACAGAACAACAGAACGACTGAAAAGCCTTCCAGTTTGGAAACTTAGTGGTTGCAGTGTTACCAAAGTGTTGTAAGATCCCTAAAGAAAGGCTGAAGTAAAATCCTTTCTCAGAATTTATTTTATTTATTTATTGCATCCTTATACCACCAGTTTGGGAAATTTCCCACACTGGGAGGTGTACATATAACTATCAAATAATAAAACCCACAACAAATTAAAAATAAGCCAACCAAACAAATACATCCTAAAATAAAATAGCTGGTGTCTATGGGCACAGAGAATCTGAAAATTCTGACTGGTTAATTTATTGATAAGGGGATAACATTCTGAAAAGCTTCCTTGAATAAGAAAGTTTTTGTGTGTGTGTGTGTGTTGTTTTTTTTTAAAAGATATCCCGGGATGGGGTCTGTCACAGCTCTGCTGGTCGTGTGTTCCACAGTATTGGTGCCACTGCCGAGAAGGCTCTGTTTCTAGTTATAGACTTTCTAGCCATCCTCAGGAGCTGCATAGATTGTGACAAATGGGTGATGTGGGGAGTTGTTCTGAGGGAAAGACGCTCTGACAGATAACAAGGTCCCAAACCATTTTGTGTCAGAAATTATTCTGAGCTGAAAGGATTTTTTGCTGAAGAAACTCTGCTCAGGGACACCCAAATGAGGCTCCTTTTCTGTCCCCCAGAGCTAGGATAGAGATGGGTGCTCAATCCATCATACAGTACCTGGGTCTTGAATTGTTGACTTGCCAGCCTTCCAGCTAACAAGGTGAGCTTCTTAACCACTGAGCCACTGCAGCCCCAGCCCACATAGAGAGCATTACAGTAGTCAATCCATGAGATTACCAATGAGTGCGGCAGGGTCATGAGAGAATGAAGCAGAAAGTGAAGAAGGGGGCAAAGAGTTTACAGCATTGAAGAGCAATGATTTTGATGTTCTTACACAACACATTTCATGTAACTAGGGTTGCCATACATCCCAGAAAACCAGGATTGTCCCGGATTCAAGGTCAAAAAAGTTGTCCCAGCCAGTTCAATAAAAATCATGTTAAAGTCCCAGATTTTAAAAATTTACTGATTGTGTATTATAACACACCATTAAAATAAATTCAAACTCTCGCCATCAAATGAGTGATTTCCTGACACATTGGAGTTGGAGTATATCTGGAGACAAATCTTAATGTCCTTGTCTCACACCACTGCCAGATAAGTGTGACTAGTGTGTTTCCTGGATCTGAGGACATTAAGAGTTGACCATGATGTGACTCATCAGAAGTCTACAGATCATCTTACAGTAAGAATTAACTGTTGAAAATATATTCATTTATGTATTGATATATTTAATGCGAAAGTGTTTTATAGCTGTTATTATATTATGGTGTTTTTTAAAAAAAAGCTATTTTGTAGATCACCTGCCCATATTTGTCAAGTATACTTCTGTCCCGGTTTTATGGGAGAGAATTATAGCAACTCTGGGTGTAATGGGCAATTAGGTAAAGGTCACCCTTGCTCAAAAGCCAGTCATATCCAACTCTAGGGTTCAGTGCTCATCTCCGCTTATAGCCAAACATCTGCATATGCAGACTTCTCTTTGGACATGTGGCAGGAATGCCTAGACATTGTTTACCTTTCCACTGAAGTGGTACCTATTTGTCTACTTGCAATTTCCTGCTTTCCAACTGCTAGTTTGACAGGAACTGGGACGGAGGTGGGAACTCACTCCGTCATGCAGTACTTGGGTCTCGAGCTCCTGACCTGCTGACCTTCCAGTCATCAAGTTCAGTGAAGAATACTAAATAATTCGAGTGGAGGCCACTAGACGTGCCAGAGCATTAACCTTGTACCTCCTTCAACAGCCACATTGTGATTCCTTCTGGGAAGACCACATTTTTTATGTTTATTATATTATATTCATATAGGTTGTTAAGTAATGATTTTAAATCTGCTTTTATTTCATTTCTACGATACTCTCTGCTTAGCCTAAATGGAGCCATTTTAAGTTGGCACCTGCCATTGAATGGCATTATCCCTTTCTCTTGGGAAAGTACATTTTGATTCTTCTTCCCAAGGTCTCTCTCTGGGAAGATGTTCCATCTCATGGGTTGAGATGGAACACGGATAGGATAGCCACCAGGTATCCTTTAATCTATGCACGTAACCTGTCACTTTGTGATGTCAATTAGCACCTCTCAAAGACACTTTCCCAGTGTTGTGTTATTTCAAGAACACTAAACCCAGGAAAAATGGTATAAAAATCAGAGGTTTTGCTCTGTTCGAGAGTCTCTCTGGGATTGCTGCTGGAGGCTCTATCTCTCTCTCTCTACATCTGAGGTAGACCTCCCTATTGGACCATCTCGTATGGGGCGGCGGGGCTCTGCCGCTCCTAGCTAAAATTCAGAACTGTTCGGACTCAGGTTCTTCAGAGACATCGACACTTAGAACTTATTCTGAGACTATGCTTTACTTCTATTTCATCGCATTTATTGGACTCTGTTTTATTCTGCAATAAATCATAAAAAGACTTTGATTGCGAAGAGTCCTCTTTCTGCTCCACCTGAAGCGGAGCAGATTGAATGGGGATATTTAACAATGCAGCCTTTTTCCAAAGAGAAGGATTACAGCTTTTTGGGTTACTTTGTGGGAGCATTGCCGAAGGAGAAACTTTATTTCGACACTTGGAATCCAGTTTCAGAAGAGCGAGCCGCTGCCGAGGTAAAAGCTTTCCTCCCACACACCTAGCCACGCTTCAAGGCTGTACTGTTCCCCAAAACTAAATAAGGGTGTTTTGCATGGGAATCCTAAATCTCATGACAAGGGGCTTCTGGCTACTTTAAGTTTACCTGCGACACCAGTCACAGATTGCCATTTCCCTGCAAACCTGTTGCCCAGCTATGCTGGACTTGGCTTTCTCGGGCCAACTTTGAGAAAGCACACCCTTCCCGGCCACATTAGCCAAATCACCGGAATGGTTCTCGATTATGCGGCACCTGTAGGCCTCTGAAACAGGGGATCCAAGGCATGTGCTGGTTGAGGCAGCAATGACAACCCAAAAGGACTAGAAGGCAAAGAAGATCAAGACCGAGATGAAGAAGACGTGGAGGGGGAGGAGGAGGAAGAAGAAGACCAGTCATCAAGTTCAGCATCTTAACCACTAAGGCACTGCAGTTTCCTAGAAGCAGCTAATAGAGCTGTACAAAACTTCTTCTGTTCTGTATCGTTCACATATGTAAATCCAAAGCATAATAAAAACTGACAAAATAGGACTGCAACATGGTATCAATGAAGGCACCCACACACCTTGAGTAGCGGGGAGGAGAGGGCTTGATGAAATCAAAATTGGCAGGCTAAGTTTGTTTTTTTCATCAAGGGCTCCTCTTTTCTAGTTAATTTTATCCCAAAGCAATAAACCTCTCTCATAGCACTTAGAATCCCAGCTTCTGTGCACTAAAGACCTTAAACAAAGTGAGATTTAAATTCTGGTAATGTAGAGATAGCCACATCATATTTATCCATGTCACTGGAATAAATGTACCTTCTTTCTTCTCTGCTCCTCACAATAAAAATAAATTCTTCACCTTCAACGTTGAAATCCTTAATGGTATGTTTTAGGGACCCCAGTGAGGCATCTTCAGTCAGTAAAGCAACTCTGACAGAACCGTAAGCAGCGAAAATATATCCAGATTAATATAAATGCTTTATGCATGATTCTATATGCTTTAGGATTACAACCAAGAAGGGGGGGGTACCTCACAATTAATCTTGACAGGAATCAAGAAGGAAGTGTGTATTAGTCGCACATTCTCTGTTTATTAGAAAGACAGATAGATACAGGGTTGAATCCAAAGGTAATAGAGAGTCTTCCTGTTCATGGGACATAGTAGGAATCTGAAAATCTCTTTTGTGTTTGCTACTCATAGGTTTGGGGCAGTCAAATAATCACTGTCATTATTGTTTCCTCCCAACCCTCCAAGAGCAATTTGTTTCATTAATTGTTATTGGAATGGTCCATTATGTCCTTAGCTGCAGGATGAAAAATGGAGAATACTCACTAGTTCCCTCTAGTGACTAATTGTAATAGTGCATGGTGAAGGTAAAGGTGAAGGTCTTCCTTGCTCGAAAACCAGTCAGATAGGGATGGGGTGCATCTAGGGTTGCCATAATTCTACCCGCCCCCCAAACAGGGACTCCTTTGCTCGAAAGCCAATCGGATGCGACTCTAGGGTTCAGTGCTCATCTCTGTTTCAAAACCGAAGAGCCAGCATTGTCTGCTTCTGCAGACGTTTCCGTGGTCATGTGGCAGGCATGATTAGACACCGCAAACTCTAAGACCCTTCCTATCCCTGAGGTCACCCCTACCCTACCCTTTACACACACACACACACACACACACACACACACACACACACACACACACACACACACACACACACACACACACACACACACACACACACACACACACATTGAGTTGGGCTCACCTTCAAACCCCACACAAGGATCCCGTAGAAGAAAGCTCTAAAAAGTCTGGAATGGAAAAATATGTAAAAAGCTACGGAGAATTCCTTCAGACTGCAAAGGGTTAAATGCATAGAGTCAGCATTCCTAGAAAGGGAGGGAAATGAAGAGTTGTCTTTCTCACTTCCTATTCATAGTGTTCCCTTCCTCTATAGGAATGCTGACTCTATACATTTAACCCTTTGCAGTCTGAAGGAATCCTCCGTAGCTTTTTGCATATTTTTCCTTGAACCGGACAGGACAGCATGAATCCATGAAAATCACGGGAAAATGGGATGTATGGCATCCCTAGGTGCATCTCTGTTTACTGCCAAAGAGCCAGCACTGTCTGCATCTGCAGATGTTTCGGTGGTACCTATTTATCTACTTGCAATTTCTTGTGTTCAGACTGCTAGGTACTGTGCCACATAGGATAGATCAGAAACAAGAATAGAATTTACTGCCAAGATGCTTCTTAAAATGCCCTCCAAATGTAAAATTTGAAAATGCATAGAAAACTTTACTCCGGTGGTTCCCAACCTAAGGCCTGTGGGATGGATCCAGCCCCCAGCACCATTTCATGTACAGAAGCTCCCCATCCCTCCAAGGGGCATTGACAAAAAAAATGGCCATCCCTTTGAAGCTGTTGGGTCAAAATGGCCACCCCCATCATGCAAGCAGGGGGAAATGGCCATCTGGCCCTCAAAGCTGACTGAGAGAGTGTGAGCCAGCCCACGGCTTCAAAAGGTTGGGAACTCGTGCTTTACTCAGTACCTCAAGAAGTTACTCCAATGTTTCCTGTTGTTACATACTTGAAATGTCACTTTTTTTGCATCTATGCTGCCTCTTTCATGTACTACAAGGCAGCCATTAATGAGACGGAGGAGCCTCCAATTTTGAAGGGAAGGGATGCTTGCCACTTCTAATGTAATTCAAATCAATGGGTGAGAAGCCCTCTAGGTTCAGCACATGACTGCTGCCCGTGGGAGATCAACAGATCCTCATTCCTGCAGCCAATTAATTTAGCACCTGTGGAAGAACCCCCAAGTGTCTTTTCATGAGAGTTAGGCATCTAATTGCAGAGCCAGAGCTTGGGAGTTTGATTCCCCAATGTGCCTACTTGGAGGAAAACAGCCAGCCTGTATAGCTTTGAGCAAACTGCACAGTCCCAAGAGCTCCGCCCAGAGGAAGAGGAAGGTAAACCATTCCTGCATATTCTCTACTTAGAAAACCCTGGAAAGGTTAGCTATAAGGCAGAATTAAAAACTATTTTGTTGTTTGTTTGTTTGTTTGTTGCATGGTCTGTTGTTGCTGTTTATTTGTTTGTTTGTACACCATGCAGCCAAAGGGACTGAGGTGGCCTAGTGGTTAAGATGCTGAAATTGACGACTGGAAGGTCGGCAGTTCAGCAGGTCTACAACTTTAGGTCTATTCAGACAGAAATTAAGTCCTCTATCTGGGGCGTTTAGGGAGTGTGGTGGCTCAAGTGGTTAAGATGCTGAACTCACTGACTGGAAGGTCAGAGTTCGATTCCAGGTACTGCACAACATAGTGAGGTCCCGTGTCTGTTCCAGCTCCTGCCAACCTAGCAGTTCAGAAGCAAGGAATTGCAATAGATAAATAGGTACCACTTTGGTGGGAAGGTAAACAGCATTCTGTGTGCTCTCGTGTCTAGTTCAAGACCCGAGTGCTAGAGAAGGAGTAAGCTTCCATCTCTGCCCCAACACCTGCCAGCCTAGGTGTTCGAAAGCAAGAAATCGCGAGTACTGTAGATGAATAGGGACCACTTTGGTGAGAAAGGTAAACAGCGTTCTGTGCAGTCCGATGTTTAGTCATGCCTGCCACATGTCCACAGAAATGTCTGCAGACACAAACAGCACTGGCTCTTGGGCTATAAACAGAAATAAGCACTGAACTCTAGAGTTGGATACAACTGGCTTTCGAGCAAGCGTGACCTTACACCACCCAGAGTTGGAAATATCCCAGATGGGCAGTATAAAAATGCAATAAAATAAATAAATTTACTTGACAACACACAATAATTATTATTTAAAAAGATGGCATGGCATAAATAACAATTTGATACTCTTACTGCAGGAGGTGGCTTCCTTACTTGGCCTAATACAGGGCTGGTTCTGCCATTGGATGGGGTGAGGGAACAGCTAACCGGAAATGAGCACCCATATTTCTCTAGATGTTCCCTGAAAGAGATGAAAAAGACAATTTCCTCTAATTACAAGTAATAAAAATCACAAGTAACTGGAAATTACCAAAGTTTTACCTTGTATGTATGCAATCATAATATGTTCTAATCCAGGGGTTCCCAACCTAAGGCCCTCCAAGGGCATTCGAGAAACAAAATGGCCACCCCTTTGAAGCTGTTGGGATAAAATGTACAGGCAGGGCAAAATGGTTGTCTGGCCCTCAAAGCTGACTGAGAGAGTGTGACTCAGCACCCAGCTTGAAAATGGTGGGAACCCGCGTTCTAATCGTACGGTGTCAATTTTAATGGTTGTTAACTTTATTTCCTATTTCTGATTGATTTTTACTTTTTATACTTTGCCATATTTAATGATTGGTGCAATAAAATATATTATTTAACAAATCTAATTACAAGTAGGGAAAAAAATCAGAGATCAGAAGCTATCCGTGATGGCCTCGGCTTCCAGAATTCCTCAGTCTGCATAGCCATTTGTCCAAAAACAGTAACTTATCTCATCTGGGATGTGGGGGAAGAACTCCTTCTTCCCCTCTCTTGTCCCTGTTATCTTCAAACAGATTTATGTTGTTTTTATTTTATTTTTATGTTTGCAGACAAACCAGAGCAATGTCCATATCCTTCAGCTTCTCTCGGGGTGTTCGGAAAGAATAATAGTGTTTGATAGTTTTACCTTGCACTGCCCAGCTGCATTAAGATAATGGGAAGCCGCATTCTTATGGCTGTCATAACATTTAGCTCTGCAGGGTTGGCTCCGTGTATAATCGACAAAGATATACAAGGTGCAAAAGAAGGAAAAGTTTGCCTTTGTGCCTCCGAACCTCAGTTGTCGGCTGGAATAAGCTGGTGCAGCCAAGGCCAGGGTACTGGTGTCTTTCTTCAGCATAGCTGTCAAAAGGGTTGGGAGGATTTGAACCTGCGACCCCCTGCTCACTTCTGCCAGTGGTCCTGTGCGACGCCAAGTATGGGCATCTTCCAGCTTGGCCTCCCTCCCTCCGTCCTTCTCCTTCTTCCCCCTCCTTTTCCCCAGTCTGTCATCAATCTTACTAAAATGACAGCCGACAGATGTTAGCCTTTGCAAAGATCAAATGAAGTCTATGGCTGTAGGGCTTCTTCACCAAAGAGCAGCCTGCCTTCTACCAGGAGCTGAGCACCGACAGTCACCTCCTCCGCATCAGCCGGCCTGGAATCAATTTGGCAGCCATCCCTGTCTTCTCTCCACAGGCTACCGGGGTGAGGGGCGGGGGGGGGGCTGAAAAGAGAGTTTTGTCCAACTTTACATGCTTTTCCAGGCTTCTTCAGAAGAGTCCAGGATTCTGGATGAGGTCAATACCTGAACAAGACTGGAAAAACATGCAAACTTGGTCAGAATCTGTTTTCAGCAACCCACATGTCAATCTCATTCAGAAGCCTACTATAAAGGCAAAGGCCACCCTAGCTCGAAAGCCAGTCGTATCCAGGGGTGTGCTGGGCACAATGGGAGGGCGCTGGACAGGGAGTGATGGGGGGGCTGGGGGACAAAGAGATTAATGTATAATGCAGTAAGGCAAACCAAATATTGGGACAGTTAGCACCGCTCTTGCAACATAAGTTAGTAGCAACCAGGACAAAGAAACACCTCATATAAAGCATTTTCACCCTCACCTTATGTCACCAGTGCCAGACATAGACACTTACAACAAAACATAAAGAAAAGTTGGTCACCACGGAAATGAGGAAGGCCAGTGGAGTGACTATAAGGGATAAAATTAGGAAGGAGATTATAACAGAAAGAATTGGAATAGAACCAATTTTAAACTACATTATACCTGTCAACCATGGATCCGGACAATCCAGGACCTGTGCACAACAGTTCTGCACAAGTCATGTTCTACGCATTCGTAGAAGACTTTTAGGCTTGCGTAGAACCCTTTTACGCTTGCGTAGCCTTCTACGCAAGTGTAGAAGGGTTCTACGCAAGCGTAAAAGGGTTCTATGGAAGCGTAAAAGCCTTCTACGCATGCATAGAATACGACTTGTGCAGAAGGGATGTGCAGTACCTCTTTCCCCCCACTGCCAATTCTGGGGTTTTGGCAGCTGTGGGCGGGAAATGGTGCAAATCGGTGCCAAAAATTGGGCAATCCCAGCCAATCCGGGAAGGTTGACAGGTATGAACTAATGAACTACATACTTGTTTTGTTGTTCAGTCGCACAGTCGATTCCGACCCTTTGCGACCCTATGGACAATTGACCTCCAGGCACCCCTGTCCTCCACCATCCTCAGCCCACTCAGCTCGGTGCCCGCTGCGTCCACAATGCCATCTAGCCATCTCATCCTTGGCTGTTCCCTTTTTCTTTTGCATACATACAGAGACAACAAATAAAGGGGTTTGCCCATCTGGAGGGAATGTCTTGGAAGTCCATACCCTACAAGGCGTATGAGAAAAGAGGAGAAGGACAAAGACCATGAGGCAGACCCAGAGGCAGGCGGAGGGATAACATCAATGAAATATTACAAGAACATCCAATAATGACAGTGGAAGCCACTTAGAAGTGCAAAAGGAAGAGCCTTGTATCTCCCTCAACACCCAAGGGGCTAGAAGAATTTAGTGTAAGGGACCAAAGACAATGAAACAGCCGAAGGGTTGGCTTAACACAGGTTTATTGCATGATGATCCGGAGGAACATGTGGTAATGGCGGATGAGTAGCTCAATATATACAGCTGGCTATACATTTGAATGTGGCTCGTCGACAGACTATTGGTTGCTGCCTGCGTGACGTCGTAGGAGGTCACGCCCTTCTTGACCAGGTGAGGAGGTCACGGGGAATTTTCCCGCGCTGCTGAACCAGGTGACTATGATCCATGAGAGCTGGACGCTCGCTACTGCCCTCTGGTGGTCACTAGCTCGCGTCCCCTTATTAGGTTACATTGATACAGCTGATGGTTATAATGTTGCACACAGAAAGGTTACATTGGTAACACATGGCAAAGGTACATTGTTAAAGGCACAGCTTTACAGAACACAACATCCCTCCCCCCTAGGATGAGACGAAGTCTCTCAGCCAAGATGGCTTGTTGCATGTGCGTTTGGGCCGTGAAGAGGGCTGCCCCCCCTCGGGGGCGTTATTGCTTCTTTGTTCCCTGGTCCCTTGTCCTGAAATGGGAGAGGGAGACTTGTTAGTGGCTTGCCGCTGTCTGGCGGCCTTAGGGGAAGGGAAAAACTCCATTGTGGGCAGACCGGGGGCCGTCGGGGCTAACGAAAAACCCCTCTTCTCGCTTGGACGGGTGGGGGACCACTCCGAAAACCTCCCCCGGTTCTGAAAATCAAAATCTAAGTTGGTAGGGGTATCCACATTCGTGGGGACTTTCCGCGAGATATGTATGGGGTCGGGTTCCTCCTCCTCGGAAAGATCCCCTAGGATATCTATGAGGAAATCCTCCTCCCCCCTTGGTGGGGGCCCACGGTCCCCTTTTCCTCCCCCTTGGGCTGAACGGGTGGGGGAGAACCCTAACGCTGACTTATTTCCTGCTTGATCCGTGCCCTGCTCATCGGAGACCCTGCGACGGAGCTGGTCCGCGTGCCACCTCCACAGGAGCCCTGTGCTGGTTTCCACTCGGTACGACACGGGGCCGGTTTGCTCCACAACTACGCCCGGCACCCAGGCTGGGCCCGTGCTGGCGTAATTCCTGCAATGCACTGGGGCGCCTATACTGAAACTCTTTGTAGCCTCTAGCCCGATGTTCCTCCCTTTGTCCTCTACCCTCGTGGGATCTAGCCTAGTGAGGATGGTGGTCAGCTTCCTGCGCATTAAAAGCTCTGCGGGGGAGTATCCTGACGCCAATGGGGTCACCCTGTATCCTAGCAGAAACTGACACACTTGTAGGTTCAGATCCCCTGGGCCCATGCGCCGCAACGCGTCCTTTGTGGTGCGGACGAGGCGCTCTACTTGGCCGTTGGTGGCCGGGTGAAACGGGGCGGAGGTGATATGCCGAACGGCGTTAATCTCCATGAATGCCCTAAACTCGGAGGACGTGAAACAACTAGCGTTATCGCTAATTAACGTGTCGGGTATGCCGAACGTAGAAAAGAGCCTCCGCAAATGCCTAATGGTCTGGGCCGAGGAGGTGCTCGTGACTGGGATAACCTCCAACCATTTGGAGAAAGCGTCCACTACAAGGAGGAACTCTGAACGGGCCCGCGAAATCAACGTGCACCCGGGACCACGGCCCCTTAGCCGCGTCCCATTCCCTGTGGGGAAGGCGGGCCTCCTCTGGTCTGGAGCATTGGCAGCTCTCACAGGTGCCGACCATGTGCTCAATGTCGGCGTCTAGCTGGGGCCACCAGAAGTAACTCCGGGCCAGCGCTTTGGATCGCACGATGCTGGGGTGGCTGACGTGCAGCAGTTTGAGCACCCGCGGCCGAAGGGAAGTGGGAATCACCACCCGCTGCCCCCACAAGAGACACCCCCTCTCTAGGGACAGTTCTAGCTTCTTTCTGAAAAATGGAGCGAACTCCTCCGCTGGGGAGGACGCGGGCCACCCCTTCTGCAGCCAGGAGCTAACTGTCGCTAACGTTTTGTCCTTCTCTGTCGCTTTGGCAATGTCGGCGGGCACTACGGGGGGAGAATCCAGCACCTCTATCATGAGAACCTGATGGTCCCGCTCCCCCATGCTCACCTGGCTGGGCGTTAGGGGGAGGGGAGACCTAGATAGGGCGTCCGCATGGCTGATCTCTTTCCCGGGCCTGTAGATCAACGCGTGCTGATACGCGTTGAGAAAAATGGCCCACCTGAGCATCCTCGGAGACAGGATCTGCGGGGTGGGCTTATCGGCGGTAAAAATGCCTAGCAAGGGCTTGTGGTCTGTTACGATGGTGAAGGGGCAGCCGTACAGAAAATCGTGAAATTTTTTCGTCCCTGCGACTATTGCTAGTGCCTCCCTGTCCGTCTGTGCGTAGTTCCTCTCTGCTTGGGACAGGGACCTGGAATAAAATGCTATCGGGGCCTCTCTCCCATTTTCCAACACGTGGCACAGCACCGCCCCCACCCCCACTGGAGATGCATCACAGATCAGAACTACTGGGCGTTTGGGGTTGAAATGGGTCAGTATAGCGTCGGACGCCAGGAGGCTTTTCAGCTCGTCAAATGCCCTTTCTTGGTCGTCGCCCCACTTCCATGCCTGATCTTTCTTTAGTAGTTTGTGTAGCGGCTCAGCCACCGCTGCCTTTCGGGGAAGGAAGGAGTGGTAGAAGTTGAGCAGCCCTAGGAACGACTGCAACTCGGGCTTGGAGGTGGGGCGGGGGGCTTTCTTAATGGCCGCCACTTTGGACATGGATGGTTTTATTCCCTCAGGAGTCACACAAAACCCTAGGAACTCAACCTCGGTTGCGAAGAAGACGCATTTGTCCTTCCGCAACCTCAGCCCCGCCTTTTCGAATATCGTCAGGACCTTCCCCAACCTTTTGGCCAATTCAGCCCGACTCCCCCCCATTATTAACACGTCATCAAAATAAGGCAACACCCCCTCCAATCCCTTCAGGAGGCGTTCCACGAGTGACTGGAAAATTCCAGGCGCTGAATTCACGTCAAACTGGAGGCGCGTCACCTGGAACGCCCCCTTATGGGTGACTATGGTCTGCGCAGCAGCTGCGGCAGGGGACACCGTAAGCTGCTGGTAGGCCTGTGCTAAGTCGAGCTTAGCGAAACACTTTCCCCCGTGTAACCTGGCCAGCAGATGGCTGACTACCGGCACCGGATATGCATTCGGGCGGATCGCCTTGTTGATGGTGCACTTGTAGTCGGCGCATATGCGGACCTCCCCATTGGCCTTTAGAGCGGTTACAATTGGAGTTTCCCACTCCGCAGAATCTACAGGCACAAGGATCCCCTGGCCCACCAACTTGTCCAGCTCCGCCTCTATCTTGTCCTTGAGTGCAAACGGCACCCGGCGTGGTTTTAGGCGAATTGGGCGGACCTCCGGGTCCAGGTCGAAAGTCACTGGGGGCCCCTTGAATTTCCCAAGTCCCTTTTTGAAGACTTCGGGGTGCGCCTCGCACACCTCTTGAATTGGATCAGTCCCAACGGCGTGCATCCCAACGGCGTGCACCCCCCCCAATAAACAACCCCAGGGGCTGGAACCATTGAGTCCCGAGGAGGCTGCAATTCCCTCCTTTGAGCACGACTAGGGGAAGGGATGCGGCGTGCTCCTTGAATTTGACCTGAAATTCTCCAACCCCCAACACTGGAATACTGTTCCCTTGCACGTCCCGTAGTGTGGACCTCAATGCTTTGAGCTTGGGTCGCTTGTGGGGGGCAATTCCCAAAAACTCCCTCTGGGAAATGATTGAATATGAGGACCCCGAGTCAATTTCCATCCTAATGGGGACCCCTTGTACTAGTACCTCAACAAAGTAGCGGGGGTGTCTAGTAGACACGCTGAACACTGGGGCGTCGTCCTCGCTGCCGTCGGCAATGCGGCCCACGCCGTCCTGCTTCCGCGTGGCCTGGGCGCCATCCTTGGGTTTCGTTGGGCGGTCTTGTCCCGTGGAACGGTCTGCGGAGCTCCTCCGGGTCTCGCGCTTCTTTCTGCACACCTTGGCGATGTGCCCGCGGCGGCTGCAGTTGTGGCACTCGGCCTTCCGGAAGGGGCATTTCACGCGGTCGTGGGCCGCCCCACAGCCGTCGCATCGCCGGCTCTCCTTCCGGACCCTCTGGACGTCCTCGTCGTCGCTGCTCTCTGCGGACGACCTCGAAGTTTGCCGGGCCGCCTGTACCGGAGCCTCTGCTTTGCTCGCCTTTGGCCGCCAGTCCTGAAATTCTTGGACCCCGGCCTTCGTAGCTTCTGCGGCCTGGGCCGCTCTTACGACCTCCTGCAACGTGGGAGGCGGCTCTTGGTTCATTAACGTGCGCTGGGTTTCGGCGTCGTTCAGGCCGCCCAGCATACAGTCTCGGAGGGTGATTTCGGCATTCTCCCATTTGCACGGGCCGGCCGCCAGCCGCAGGGCCGCCACGAATGCGGCGACCGTCTCCCCGGGCGTTTGGACTCGCCTCCAAAACGCACTCCGAGCGGGAAACATCGCCGTGGCGGGCCGGACGTGCTCACGCAGCATCTGCATGAGTTCCTTGGCCTTGAATTCGCTCACCCTCCTTGGTGCAATCAGGTCCACCAAGGTCCTTTTTGTTTCTTGCCCGAGCATTCTGGTGAAGATGGCTCTCTTCTTCGCCTCTTCCGTGACTTCAGACTCGATCAGTGCGGCCTGGAAGTCCATCTCGAAGATCTCCCAGTCGCCCGGTTTCCTGATTTCGAAACCGGCGCATGTCTTGGTCCCGTGGGCTCCCATATCCCACCTTCGTCGCCAATTTAGTGTAAGGGACCAAAGACAATGAAACAGCCGAAGGGTTGGCTTAACACAGGTTTATTGCATGATGATCCAGAGGAACATGTGGTAATGGCGGATGAGTAGCTCAATATATACAGCTGGCTATACATTTGAATGTGGCTCATCGACAGACTATTGGTTGCTGCCTGCGTGACGTCGTAGGAGGTCACGCCCTTCTTGACCAGGTGAGGAGGTCGTGGGGAATTTTCCCGCGCTGCTGAACCAGGTGACTATGATCCATGAGAGCTGGACGCTCGCTACTGCCCTCTGGTGGTCACTAGCTCGCGTCCCCTTATTAGGTTACATTGATACAGCTGATGGTTATAATGTTGCACACAGAAAGGTTACATTGGTAACACATGGCAAAGGTACATTGTTAAAGGCACAGCTTTACAGAACACAACAAAGAAGAAGAAGAAGAAGAAGAAGAAGAAGAAGAAGAAGAAGAAGAAGAAGAAGAAGAAGAAGAAGAAGAAGAAGAAGAAGAAGAAGACTCTATTCTTTTGATGAAGACTGGGAAAGCATGCAAAGTTGGTCTGAATCTATTTTCAGCCCACTCTACTCTATATATTTTCTTTTGTCCTCCTGGGGAAGGAATAAAACAAAGATTGGTTCTGCTGACCCTTTGAAAGGGATCTCTCTTGCTTGTAGTTCCTTTCCCCCTCTATTGTGCCTCATATCCTTTTGGGGGAAAATAATCCTCTTGAGGGGGCGTTAATTTGAGATCCTGCTCTTTGGACCTTATATGTCCACAGGAGCCCCTGAAGGAAAAGCAAAGGGGAAAGGAAGGGAAAAGAAATGACTGTGGAGCTTAAATATGCTGTATATGTCCTTGTCTGAATCAATTTCTTTACATAGATATCTTGGCATATTTATCCCCAGTAGAAATGTTTAACTAATCTGGTAAATGTCAAACCATATGGTGCATGTCGTAGGGATTTTGCCAGTCTTTTTGTTTCTTTTTCACCCTTCTCTTCCCTCTTTCTTTCCTTATAGACGAAGAGGATCAGAAGGAGGGGATTCTTTGTCCTTCCATATGTGCATGCCTTCAACACCCATGAGTCAAACCCAGGGCATCAAATGATGGCAGGAGCTGAAGTCCAGAATAATCGGCAGGCCAACATTTACCACCCTAATGTATTCGCCATTGGAGAATATGGAAAAATATGGCCACAAGGAAAAATGCCTTGAAGGTTAACCTGCCCTGATTTTGTTCTTCCCAGTGGATCCTGAGTACTGCAGTACTTAAATAACCATCCTGTCTTGATGTAAGAAAACCATAATAAGGGATATGTAAGACATTTACCAACACTTGGATGCAATTGAGTTGTTGGCAATAGGGCCATGGTGGCTTAGTGGTTAAGATGCTGGGCTTCATGACTGGAAGGTCTGCAGGTCACAAGTTTGATACCTAAGTGCTGTGCGACAGAGTGAGCACACGTTGTCTGTCCCAGTTCCTGCCAACCTAGAAATTGCAAGCAGATAAATAGGTACTGCTTTGGCAGAATAAACACCATTGTGTGCACTCCAGCATCTAGTTATACCTACCACATGACTTTTTGAACATTTTCAGACACATACAGTGCTGCCACTTTGTCTGTAAACAGAGCTGACCACCACCTCCTAGAGTCGAACATGAATGGCTTTCAAGCAAGGGAAACATTTAGCTTTACTGATAGATTATATCTCCTTTGTCTGGCCAGACGTCCTACTACGGTAATGGAGTAGATCATACAGCCACCAGCTCAATGCCGAGTGCTGGGCGGCAGTAAATAACCTAAACCAAGGGGCCAACACTTATGGGCAGATGAGCCCCTTTAGGTGGGGTGATGGTCCCCCTTAGTGGAGGAAATGCCACTGGAAACCATCAGATTGGGCCCAACAATGACAATGAGATGGATTTATTTTATTTATTTTTTGCATTTCCAGCTTATCATAGTGATGTTTCTTCCTTTCTGTATGGTCAAGTGTCTACTTTGTAAGGCTAAAATGCTGGTTTGGTTGAAAGATTTTCTGAAAGAGTTGATTGATATTATTCAGTCAGATTTACATTATAGTCACTATATGCTTGTGCTACATCTTGCTTCACTTTTAGATTCACACAATTTATTCTGAGTTTGTCATTTTTCAAGGTAAAACAATTTTTCACACTGAAAGGTGTCCTAGTCTAGTAGACTTTGATTTGAACCTGCCAATGATTGCAATGTTTAAATGATCCTATCTTTTTAAACTACAGTTTGAGGTTACCTTTATTTATTTATTTATTTAAATTATATGGCTGCCTTTCTTGCCTCAGTGACCCAAGGCGGCTCACATTAGTTAAAAAGCCCTTCCCCATACAATAAAATCAAATAAAACTATAAAACATTTAAAATGTCCATAAAGACATCCCTGATTAAAAACCTCAGATGGGGCTAAATAAGCCAGCAGGACTGGGTTGTGGTGTCAGATGCACCCCACACCTGCTGGCAAAGCCATGTTTTTAAAGCCTTTCTGAAGGGGGGCAACTCCGCCTGGAGGCGCAGTTCTGGTGGCAGGAGGTTCCATCGGGCCATGGCGGATACCGAGAAGGCTCTCCTCCTGGTCCCAGTGAAGCGTGCCTCCCTAGCTGATGGAACCACCAGAGAGCCCCTACGGTCCACCCTTGTAGGATGGGTCGAAAACCTTGGGGCAATGCGATCTCTTAGGTATCCTGGCCCACTACCATGAAGGGCTTTAAAGGTCAAAACCAGCACATTGAATTGCACCCAAAAGCATACTGGCAGCCAATGCAGCTGCCATATCAGCGGTGAGGCACGGGCATAGCGCTCGCACCCCATCACCACCCAGGCAGCCGCACTCTGAACCAGCTGTAGCTTCCGGATGGTCGTCAAGAGGAGCCCCATGTAGAGCGCATTACAATAATCCAGTCTGGAGGTGACCAGAGCATGGGTGACCGTAAGCAAGGAGTCCTGATCCAGGACAGGGCCTAATTGGAGGATGACACAAAGTTGTGCAAAAGCCCTGATTCCTACATCCCACCTTCCATGTTTCAGCTATGTGTCTTTTGGAGTATCAGGCAGTGTAAATAAAATATTTACGGAGTGGTTTTACCAGTTCCACACACACACACACACCCGCCATGGGGGTTTTCATAGATGAGCAGGGGTTTGAATCCAGACCTTCTGAGTCCCAGTCTGTCACTCTATCCACAGGGTTTCTAGGGTGATGTAAATGCAAAAAAGGCCTCAATCAATCAATCAATCAATTTAATTTGTACCCCGCCCTACTCAGCACAAGGCCGACTCAGGGCGGCCTCACAACATATCACAAAAATTACACATTTTCAAAATTACAAATTACAGAACACAATTCAGAAAATGTAACATACAATTAAGCAAAGTTCATACCAAAAACAAAGTTAAACCCACAACCCCAAACACAGCCAGGGCTCCATGTCCAAAATGTACTCCAAAGAAAACAACATTGTCCTCTTTTGGGGGAGCCCTCCGCGATGCACCAGCCTCGCATCTCTGGGGCTGATGGAGTAGGTCCCAGAGCAGGCAATGCAGCGATTGTTCCTCTCCCCCCACCTGGCAACAAGCATGGGAGGGCGAGGGCGACACAGCTGTCACGCATCTCCGGGGCCGATGGAGTGGGTCCTGAAGCAGGCAACATGGTGGCGGCAGCAGCTTCGGCGTCTGCTCCTCTAACCCCCTCTCCGGCAACAAGCACGCTCAGGACCTAGAGATGTAGGGGGCGGCGCTCCCACTGGTGTGGCTGGGAGGAAACCAAACATATCCAGAGTGCCTCTATAGCCTTTGATGAGTTCACAGGCAAATCACACCTGATCCCTTTTGCTACTGCATCGGAGAACCTGACAAATAATTAGCAACAATTTAATTGAATGGGTTGTAAGATCCTGTTTGTTTCTGAGTTTATCATTTTTCAAGGTAAAATAATTTTTTCAGACTGAAACGTGTCCTACTCTAGTAGACTTTGATTTGAACCTGCCAATGATTGCAATGTTTAAATGATCCATTTATGTCTACTGCAGTTTGAGGTTACCTTCTCTAGGTAATGGCTTGTCAGATGTCACTTTGTGACAGGGGAAAATGTTCTTCTTTTTGAGATGTCTATGTCGCTATTGCAGAGACATCTACATGAAACCGCTGGGTGAGATGATCTGATCCCACAGGGTGATATATCATCAGTATGCTGATGATACTCAGTTGTATATCTCTGCCTGTGGTGTTCCTAGTGATGCAGTCAAGGTCCTGACCAGTTGCCCAGAGGCAGTTAGGGTCTGGCTGGGGGACAACAGACTACAGCTGGATGGGTAACAACGGACTGAGTGGCTGTGGGTGAGGGGACCCGGTCCTCATAAGGAGTTATCACCTCTGGTTTGGGATGGGTCATCATTACCCCAATCCGACCTGGTGCGCAACCTGGGGGTCCTCCTGGACTCACGACTTCATGGGGCTGCCCTTGATGACCATCCGGAGACTGCCATTGGTCCAGAATGCAGTGGCCCACACAGTGGTGGGGTGTAGTCATTTCGCCCATGCCTTACCATTGCTGCGGGAGCTGCACTGGCTGCCTATATGACTCCGGGTGCAATTCAAGGTGCTGGTTGTCACCTATAAAGAAACCGAAATAAATAAAATAAATAAAGCCCTTCATGGTAGCGGACCAGGATACCTCAGGGACCGCATCATCCCTAGGACATCGACCCATCCCACGAGAGCAAACTGAGAGGGCAGCCTTCAGGTGTCATCTTTTGGGGAGGCTCGCCTCTCCAACACAAGGAAAAGGGCCTTCTCAGTCGTAGCCCCCACACTATGGAACCTCCTCCCAGTAGAACTACGCCTCCAGGCCCAGTTGCTACCATTTAGGAAAGAATTGAAGACGTGGTTGGCAAAATGTGTCTGGGGGCTGGGATTGTCAACAAGCTCCCCTTTCTGGCTCATCTGAGGCTTCCCACTCCTGTAATTATTTTTTTAATGTTAAGGTTTTGTAGATTTTATATTTGTTTTTAGATAGAAAATGGCACAGCAGGGGGTAATATTGCTATACTTTAAGGGTTTTTTAATTGGTTTATATTGGTTTTAACTTGTGTACACCGCCCAGAGTCCATTGGATAGGGCGGTATATAAATCTATTAAATTAAATTAAATTAAATCTAAACTCTTAAGAAAACCAGCAACATAGTTAAAAATCCGCTCTAAGGCAGATCAGCCATGAAAACAATCAGCAACAAGAAATTTGCATCCTCGTCATCAATAATTCTGTTTGAAACAGAAACAGATAATATGTTTTGCCCTCCATTTTGCATTCATACATTCTGATAAACTGTGCTTTGAGCTGAAGTATTATGGAGTTTTATCTGATCGAGTTTTAAAGTGAAAGGAACCAGTTGCAGCCAAAATGGGGAACTTTCATAATTGTGGCCATTCTAGCTGGGACTCGTGGTAAGTGTAGTTCAGAACATCTGGCAGGTGCTTGAAGAGGTCACCCACCCCTACTTTGATTGAGCTGTATATATTGTATTCTGGTTTAAGAATAATAAGAGCAGCCTTGCTGGAAGAGGCCACATGAGCCCATGATCCAGTCCAGCATTGTGTCTCACACAGTGGCTCACCATTTCCTTCAGGGTATTCCCAAGCAGATGCCTTCACCTGCTTAGGATTCCCTGGAAATGGCATTGAGAGATATCCTGCCTATCTCTCCAACCCGGAGGTTGTCCTTAAGTATCCATAATTATAGCCATTGATACTCTTGTCCTCCATGAACTTGTCTAATCCTTTCTTAAAGACTGACAGCTGTCACCACTTCTTCTGGCAGGGAGTTCCATAGACCAGTGATCTTCTGGTTGAAAAAGTACTTTCTCTTATTTGTTTGAGAACTAGTACCCAAAAGTTTCATGGAGTGTCCCCTAGTTCTAGTGTTGTCCGATAGGGGAAACAGTTTTTCCTTATCTACTTTGTTTATTTCAGAGTTTTATGATTGACGCTTGTAGTTCTCCAATCTATCTGGGAATTATTCTATTTTTAATCATTCCTGAGATGTTACTTTAGTTTTGTGGCTTTCGTATTTGCTGAACCAATTGTATTGTGTTGATTGAAATGTGACTTTTATATTTCTCAATTCGAACAGCAGGTGAAATATGTATTGAAATGCTCATACTGCTCCTATTGAAATAAAAGTAATACACTTCTCTAATACTGGCATCCTTTTAACTACAATTTTAGGCCTGTTCAGACAGGAATTAAGTCCTCTATCTGGGGAGTTTAGCAGGTGGGCTGGTCCACTTTCTTTCGAACCGCAATCAAGGGGTTTCTCTTTTTGGATGTGATCCAATGTACATGTTCTCACCACCTATGTATGTTGGGAACAGCATGTCTGGGAACTTCTCCCCTATCAAAGACAGCTTCTGAGGTCAACATCAGGTATCCTGAGGCAGATCACAAGCTGAAATTGGAATTAAACACTTTCCTTGCTCCTCTCCAGAGGAACAGGAAAAGTACAATTATTATTTTTTTCTCCTATTTGCTTGCTTATTTTCTCTCTGTAGTAGAAATTGAAACCACAGATGTGGGCACTTTTTAAATCAGAGATACAGAGAAAAGGGGACTTTTTTTAAAAAAAACCCTGTCTTAACTGATTCAGTGCACCGTGAACAAATAAAAGAAAATAATAATTTCATTTTTATGGAAATAAAATACTTTCTCTGCCACTGTGGAGCAAATAAAACCCTTTCCCTACTTCTATGGAGCAAATAAAACACTTTCCCTGCCTCTGTAGAGGGGCAGGGAAAGTGTTATATTTGTTGGAATTCTGAAGCAGTTCCTCAGCCACTTTATGATACCAGCAATTAGGTAATTGTTGCTAAGAGCCCTAGATGGAGCAGTGGTTAAACTGCTGTACTGCAGCCAAAACATTGTGAGTTTGATCCTGACAGGCCTCAAGATTGACTAACCTTGGCAACTGCAATCCCAGAACACTCCATGAGGGGCAGTATGTGATTTGCTCTAGGCACTACAGTTTATTGGGAAAGAGGTGTACAATGTGAAAATCTAATGGACTCTCTAGTAAAGGTAAAGGTTTCCCTTGCTTGAAAGCCAGTCGTATCTGACTCTAGGGTTCAGTGCTCATCTCTGTTTCAAAGCCGAAGAGCCAGCGCTGTCTGCTTCTGCAGACATTTCCGTGGTCATGTGGCAGGCATGACTAGACACCGGAGTGCATGGAATGCTGTTACCTTCCCACCAAAGTTGTCCCTATTTATCTACTTGCAATTTCTTGTTTTAGCAAAAGCATCATGGGATGGTAGTGTCTATAAAACTGCAGAGGTGGAGAAAACCCCATCTCTGCCCAAAGCAGTAAATTCCTAGATACTGCCTCCCTGAGAGGTTATCTAACCTCTGTTTATAAAGCTTGATTAAAGGGAAGTCCCTCACCCTCCAAGGCAGTCCATTTAAAAGCTGAGCAGCTCTTAATGTCAGGAAATACTTCCTAATGTTCACATGAAATCTCTTTTTTCATAATTTGAAGCCATTACATTAGGTTCTCCCCTCTGGAGCTACAGAAAACTGGCTAGATCTATCTTCCCTCTGACAGACCGTCAGATGTTTGGTGCTGTTTTCCACATATCTGGGCACTGTGGTGGCTTAGTTGTTAAGATGCTAAACTTGACAACTGGAAGGTCGGAAGGTCAGCAGGTCTACAACTTTAGACCTGCTCAGACAGGAATTAAGTCCTCTATCTGGGGAGTTTAGGGAGTGCGGTGGCTCAAGTGGTTAAGATTCTGAACTCGCTGACAGGAAGGTCAGAGTTCGATTCCCAGGTACTGCACGACAGAGTGAGCTCCCGTGTCTGTTCCAGCTCCTGCCAACCTAGCAGTTCAGAAGCAAGAAATTGCAATAGATAAATAGGTACCACTTTGGTGGGAAGGTAAACAGCATTCCATGTGCTCCCATGTCTGGTCGTGCCTGCCACATGACCATGAAAATGTCTGCAGATGCAGACAGTACTGGCTCTTTGGCTCCAAACAAAGATGAGCACTGAACCCTAGAATTGGGTACAACTGGCTTTCAAGCAAGGGCAACCTTTACCTTTCCACATTTCAGTGCTTCAATTTGTGCTTGATTTAAAATATTTTACTTTTTAAAATTGTTTTATACAGTTTTGTAGCCTGCTGCCCTGAGATCCTATGATATTTTATTGCACCATTGATTCTGACCTATGATGACCCTTACCTCCTGCAGGGGGCACCCTGGGACTGTGCAGCTTGCCCAATGCCACAAAGGTTTTTCTCCCAAGAGGCTCAGTGGAGAATCAAACTCCCAACATCTGCAGCTCCCCCAGTGTTGCTCTATAATCTCAGGCCAACTGGGATGTCCCGGCAAAATTTAGGACTGTCATCTCCAGATGCCGATTCTCTTAGTCATGCCATGAATTACGCTTTAGTCCTGTGTTAATTGCCTGGCTTGAACCCCTCTGCAAACAAGTCCCATTGATTCAAAAGGGCCTACTTTCACTAGCACTTAGCTTAACGCAGCAAATCCCAGTTAGAGTAGGCCCATATGAATTAGTGGAACTCATGAAAAAGCTGACTCAAAAGATCCCCAGTGATCTAATGGATCTACCATACTGTCATTTACTACACTAAACATCAGGATTTGAGTGAGTCTCATAAATGTTCTGTTTTCAGTTGCAAAATGTATCTTGGGAGCATCCCAGCCTCATCTAAACTGCTTTCAAAATATATATACAAGAATTTCATTCTCCACTCAACAGGAAATGTATAGTGTTGGCTACCATCTCACAAAACCACCAGTGATCACTTCTTATCACTTCCTTTGTCTTATCAAGAAGCTAAACAAGCTCTCCCTGATACAACTAAAAGGAAGTTCAGTATAAGTGTATGTGTGTAGGTTGTTAATTGTTAGTTGTTAAGACACTGAACTTGATGACTGGAAGGTTGGCAGGTCAGCAGTTCTAGACCCAAGTGCTGCATGATGGAGTGAGCTTCCATCTCTGCCCTAGTTCCTGCCAACCTAGCAGTTGGAAAGCAAGAAATTGCAAGTAGATAAATAGGTACCACTTCAGTGGGAAAGTAAACAATGTCCTGTGCACTCCAGTATCTAGTCATGCCTGCCACATGTCCACAGATAAAGATAAATAACCCCAAGGATGGAAATCTGGGATTTTGAAGGTGCACATCTACGGTTAGCACTTGACATCTGGACAGCAGCCTTAGCAGTCATACTGGTCTCTCGATCACAGTCTTGCCTACCTCAATTCCATTGCAATTCTGGCTAAATTATAGAAATCATTTTTTAATTTTACATCTGAACATAGAGCATAGCACATGCAGTTTTATACAAACCAACCTCTAGTCTGGAAGCACAAGACTATAGTACAATGTAGACTTATTGTCATCCATCTCATAGCAATACAGGAAACCTGAGTAACCAAGAATAAAACCCTTGGTTTCATTCAAGTGAGCAAGACTCTTGGCCCATCTCAAAGGCTGGTGGACTCTCTCTCATTTATAAAACAGAGGTGAGGTACCTGGCTACAAAGCCATCAGTTGGCAGTTTGATTCCCCACTGTATCTTCCAGGAGAAGAGTTAAACCAAGTTAGCCTTGGGCAAGCTGCAAAGTCCCAGAACACCCCAGAGGAAGGGAACTGTGAATGACTTCTAAACACGTCACATCTAGGAGCCCTATATAGGTGTTGTGTCTGAAGCTTGCAATAAAAAGACCAATGAGCAGTGAATCAAGCAAACGATGCAACGGTTTATTCACTACTCTTGAAAAACAATAATACAGCTTAACCGGACATGAGTTGGCTGTGCTCATTCTCGCTATGTTGCTACCTGGGATCAGTTCTGCACCAGCGCCATACTGGAGGTAATCCACACTTGTGTGTGTGCCATGCCTGTGTGCAAACCAAGAGTCAATACACAACAATAGGGTTTACCATAATTAAGATTTAACTTGGGAATCATGAATTATTATTTGACAGCCACTTGTCTGGGATGCTCTACTGTGGATTTCCTGCTTTAGCAGGGAGTTTGGTCTTGTGGGTTTCAGGAGGCCATCCAGTTGTACAACTCTATGATTCCTGCCCTATATGGGGATAATTCTTTCATGTTCAGGTCAGACTTTAAATGGCCAAAATGAAGCCACCTTCTTGGCTAGATTATTGGCCAAACATAAATCCTCATTGGTACATGTTTCTGGCAGTAACCAGCAAACTATCAATTGAGCCGGATTCTGTATCTCTCCACATCTACAAAGCTTGCTGTTGTCCACCAGCAGCCCCCACTTGAACATTGAGGCATTACATTTAGGCACTTCAACCCTCAGCCTATTCAGGGTCCTCCAAGTGACATAGCCATATCTTCCTTTATTGTTGTTCCTTGTTTGGTGAGCTCCTTCCTCCATCTTGTAGTTTGGTTTTGATCCTTCGTACCCTCAATAATTTTTGTTCTTGCCATAAAGCTCTTCCTGGATTTGAGTCAGTGGATTTGAGGCACATATCCATTCAGAGGATATCGAGGTATGTTAACCCCACCACTGTGCCTCTCGCCTCCGAGGCCATTTCTCCTTCTTCTTTTACAGGGAGGGGAGCAGGAGATTCCTTAAACAGTCCATAATGTCTGGACATATTACATATGCCCACCGGACTCTAAACAAGTGTCTCTTCTCCAGCTGCAAGCTGTGCCTTAAAGGCACTCGTGAGGTTAATACATGCCATTCCCAAAAGTTCAGGGAAGGGACAATACGTAGCGGAACAGCGGGAATTTCAGCGAATTAGTCGCTGGCTTCTTCTGACCGGGGCCCAAGACGAATGCATGGTACAGTAAATTGTTCTTGTCAGCTCAGCTCAAATGATGGTATGCTTTATTTCTACACATGCCTTGACTCTGTCCGCTGAATTTATGTCCAGAAAATAAACACTTCCAGACGGCCATAAAGCATTTGCTCGCCTGGCAGTTGAGGAAGCAGGAGGCAACCCAGGGTCCTTTTGCAGTGGAACTTGTCCAGTCCACCAACTTGACAGGCGATCCTTGGGTTTCCTCCCCTGCCTATTTCTCACAGTAGTATGAGTGCAATACAGGCTGGAACAGAGAGCCAAAAAGGGAAGGATTGTTTTAAATTGTTGTTGTGTTATCCCTGTGTGCCATCCATTAGCTTCTGATCTGCAGTGCCCCTGTGAATGAATTAACTTGTCAACAGCTTTGCTAAGATCCTACAAACTCATGGTCATGGTATCCTTTGTGCATTCAATCCATCTCATGTTCGGTCTTCCTCTGTTCCTGCTGCCTTCAGCATATCCCGTCCAGGCGCGTTTTACTTCTGCTTCCAGGAGCGACGAGGGCGGCGTGGGCCAGATGAAACCATTTTGTGTGGATTCACGGGGGCTTCTGGGAACTGAAGTCCAAGAATATCTGGAGTGCCAAGGTTTGCCATCACGGGCATATCCTAAGATCAATGCCTTTTCCAATAAGTTTTGCTTTCCCATAAAGTATCCAAAGTACAACAGCCTCAGTTTCCTGATTTTTTATTTTATTTTTAGGAAGAGCTTAGGTTTGAATTGACCTCTTCTTGTTGTTGTTCTGCCGTATCCAAATCCGAATATCATCATGTCGAACAGCCATGAAGACTGTCCTGAGAATATAATGCAGTGGCCTTTCATCTGCCTTCCGCATTGCAGAATGACACAGGTACCACTGATCCAGTTCCACAAGTCACTTTCTGGTTCTTAGCCCGTTTGGCACACAAAGTCCTCACCAGTCTCAGGTCAGTATGGATGAAGCTGATGCCCTCCATCAAGATGGATTCAAGTGGGATTTAATCCAGTTAGGGATCATCACCCTTCCCTGTGGACTTCAGCACCCAAGTCTTTAGTCCTCAGAATTGTCAGGTTAGTTAACTGCCACCCGACACTCAGCATCGAGTCTCTGGCAGTATGGTCTACTCCTGTGATGCCAAACCATGGCACTCCAAATATTCTAGGACTTCAATTACCAGAAGTCCAAGTCAGCACTCCTGCTGATCAGGGCTTCTGGGAATTGAAGTTCAAGAACAGCTGGAGTGCCAAGGTTCGCCATCACTGGTACTCTGTTACTATAACAGGATAACCTAGGCTTCAGCATATCCTAGGATCAATGACTTTTCCAGTAAGTTTTGTTTTCCCACAAAATGTCCAAAGTACAACAGCCCCAGTTTCCTGATTTTTTATTTTTAGGAAGAGCTCGAGTTTGATATGACCCAAGACCCATTTTATTTAAAAGTCCCAAATTTACAGATTTTAGCATGTAATTACCAATTTCGTGGGAGGACAGAGGTAATTCTGTCCTGATTTATGTTTTGCAAGGCCCTCTCTGACAGCTGTTTGTGTTGTTTGCTTTCTATCTGGCTTGTTAAAGTCTACAGAAAGTCAGGCATGAGATTTGTGCATTCCATAAATTGCACTCCACATCTTTCTCCCACCATTCATGCACTGATCAATGCTCCCCTTCTCATACAAGGCAAAATGGAGATATTTCTGCATGTTGTCTTCCGATTACACGCATCACACAAAAATAAATATTGTCTGCTACTTAGTCTAATAATCCATGTGTCCTATACTAAATCAAGTGCGTTGAATCTAAATCTGCCTAGGAGATCAGGATCGTAAGTAAGCAAATCTTACCCTCTGGGTTAGGTTCTTGCATTGATCATGTAGGGTATATTTGCCACAAATGTAGCAAAAATTGTCCGGTGTATTAATAACACAACTGCACCTACTCATCTTTAGCTCAAAACAGAATCACCGTGGCCTAGTTGTACTATCCAATAAGATGGTTTCGCACTAGAGACAAGCCCTTGGTCCATCTCAACTTATATATCTATTTCTGATGTCAGCTCACTGACTTGCCCAGACATGCCCTGCTACTGCTGGAACATGCACGCCACCCAGGGAAGTGATACAGCTGAGGCGGCAGCAGGCATAGCGGTAGCTACAACTGTTATAATGTTCCCATGTAAAAATACATTACCTAATTACCAACCATTTGAACAGCTACAGCACACCTTAAAATCTGTACATAATAGGCAAATTCTGAGTTCAGATTTGGAATCAGCACACTCGATATCATGTAAATCACATTGTTATTCCCAGTAGCAAAATGCTTGTAGTGCAGTGTTATTAAGGAATTTCACCAGAGCATCAGAGAAAGTTTCCTTTTGAGGCTAAACATCCCAGAACATAGCCTTGTCTGATTCTCTGGAGTTAAGATGATTGCTATATTCTGGGACTCACCATCCCCAACAAGAAAATTTCCCCATCTCCAGGTTTTTAGGTGGGGGAAGGACATGGGTTCAAAGCAGGGATGGAAAAACATGTCCTTTCAGATGTTGTTGGAGGGCAATTTCCATCAACCTCCATCACTAGCTGTGCTAGCATGACACTGATAAGTCTTTTACTCAAGGAACAGCTGGATTGGCACTCCCAGAATTGCTCTCCAAGCCTTTGTTGTGCATGAAACATACATTTTGACTTTGATTTGGAAGTTGGCAAAGCAAAGAGCAAAAGCAAAGCAATCACACTTATATACTGCCCCACCCTCTGGGTGGTTCACAAGTTAATTAGCATTTTGCCCCCAACATGCTGGATACTCATTTTACTGACCTCAGAATGATGGAAGGCTGAGTCAACCGTATACCTGGTAAAGATAAAACTCACAACCTTTTGGTTGCAGCCATGACATAAAGACACTTACTTCTTGGTAAGCACACTATGAGAAACCAAGGCAACATAATAAAAAGAGAGGCATTGCCCTGCAATAAAAAGTCTGCATAGTAAAAGCAATGGTATTCCCGGTGGTAGCAAAATGGACCATAAGGAAGAAATGTGTGAGAAATGGACCATAAGGAAGGCTGAGCGCAGAAGAATAGAAACCTTTGAACTGTGGTACTGGAGGAGACTCTTGAGAGTCCCCAGGACTGCAAGGAGATCAAATTAGTCCATCCTGAAGGAAATCAACCCTGACTGCTCCTTGGAAGGACAAATACTGAAGCTCAAGTATGTTCGCCACCAAATGAGGACTC
This sequence comes from Bradypodion pumilum, assembly GCA_035047305.1. Taxonomy (NCBI): domain Eukaryota; kingdom Metazoa; phylum Chordata; class Lepidosauria; order Squamata; family Chamaeleonidae; genus Bradypodion; species Bradypodion pumilum. The sequence continues at coordinate 11,551,411 of JAWDJD010000001.1, read as the reverse complement.
ACTGGAGAAGGCCTTGATTCTGAGAAAGATTGAAGGCAAAAGGAGAAGGACTGTGTGACTGAACAACAACACAGCAGTTTAACCACTGTGCCACCAGGGCTCCTATTTTTGATATAATGTTTGGGACCCTACCTCTCCACACAGCAGCAGTCAGGATAACCTGTGGGAAAGCATGTTTAAAAATTTGCACACCAAGAACATCTGGAGGGCCACATTTTGCCCGCCCCAGGTTTGAATAAGTCAGACAAAAGGAGGGAAAGTTGTCTATGCAAAGCACCAAGTCGATGACACGTGATTCAGAGTTTCTTCTCTAGAAAACAAAATTACACAGCCATTTCCTTTATGTCTGATGTAGTGAAGGAAACCACAACTGGCAGGGGAATTTATCAGTTGGGTGAGGTTGAATGCATCCATTTCCCGGTATTACTGATAGTCTAATAGTTTTTGTACATATGATTTTGTATGGTCTCATCTGTTGGGGTATTGTAATGTCCAAGTGTTACCTCACTTCAAAGGGACACAGCGCGTGAAGTGGATCCGCCAGAGGGGCGCCCTCTTCAAAGGAGGGGCACATTTCAAAGCGGCGCAGGAGACCAAATGGTGGTAGTAAACTGTGATTGTCCGCTGGTATGTTCCCTTGTTGTTGAAATGGAAAACCTCGTATATAAGATACCATCTTTCCCCACATAAGTCAGTCTTGTCTCCCGATCGGCATAAAGAATCACTATGCTTAACCCACACTCTGCTTCCTAGTCTACTACTTGCGAGAATCTAACATTGGCGACGAAGGTGGGATATGGCTGCTACTGCATCTTCTATCGGACCGTTCGACATTGCAAAGCCGGAGGCATGGCCCATGTACGAGATCCAGTTCGAGAACTTTGTAATCGCTGGGGAGATCGAGGATGAAGGGCGACAGAAGGCGTTGTTCCTGGCCCATTGTGGTTTGCCCACGATTGAGCTGGCTGGGCATCTGCTGCTGCCACAGGCACTGAGGGAAGCCCCATTGGCCGACATCCTGGCGGTGCTCCGAGAACACTTCAAGCCCGTTGTTTCCATCTTCCCAGCCAGGGTTGTCTTTTACCGGCGAGATCAGAAGGAGGGGGAGTCGGTCGCTGAGTACGTTGCGGCTCTTCGACATGCTGCCGTGCCGTGCCAATGGCATGACCTGGAGGAGGCCTTAAGAGACCGGCTTCTCGTGGGCCTCAGGGACGAAGCTACTCAGCGGCGGCTGATGAAGAGAAATAGGTTGACTTTTGCCCAGGTCCTGGAAGAAGCTCTGGCGTCCGAGGCTGCACACGCTGGGGTGAAAATCCTCCATGCCAAAACTGCTGCTCCTGCCCGTGGAGAGTCGGCCGTCCAGCTGCATCAGTGCGCTACTCCAGTGGATACAGACAATGCGGAAGAGGAGGGTACTGTCGGGATGGTTCGCCAGCAAACCCCCTAAGCTTCAAGGAGCAACATCGCGCCATGCCAAGGCTGTGGGGGAAAGCACCTCCGCTCACGGTGCCCGTTCAAGGCTGCCGAATGCCACAAGTGTGGGCGGAAGGGGCACATTGCACAGGTGTGCTGCCAGCGATCCGAAGGTCACCCCGGGGACAGAGGTCAGCGCAGGATGGAACACCCAATTTCCAAGGTCCGTGTTGGAAGGAAGACATCATCTGGTGTACAGTCAGTGTCCGGGAGGTTCTTCGTCGATGTTCACCTCCAAGGGTGCCCCGTCCGCATGGAGATCGACTCAGGGTCAGCATACTCACTCATCTCACAGAGGGAATTCTTTCAACTTCCTCCAGCAGACCGGCCAAAACTGCGGGCTCTGCAGGTCAACCTGACCGATGTGCAAGGTCGACACATTCCGGTGTTGGGAATCGGCAATTTTGATGTGCGGTTCAGGGCCATCTCAGCAAAGCTTCCCCTAGTCGTGGTGAAGACTGGTAGGAATAACCTTTTGGGTGTGCAGTGGTTTGGGCCCCTGGGTATTGGGTTTTCGGGAATTAATGCGGTTAAGGCCGACCCCATTCAGGCTGTGTGTGAACGCTATCCAGATGTTTTCCGTCCCAGGCTGGGTACGTTCAAGGGGGGCCCTGTTAATTTTGAGCTGGACCCAACTGTCCAACCCATTCGCATGAAGGCACGGAGGGTGCCGTTTGCACTGAAAGACCGCATTGAAGCGGAGCTGGACAAGTTGGTGGCACAGGGCATTCTGGAGCCCGTGGACTCTGCTCCATGGGAGACACCTATAGTCACTGCTATCAAGGCGAACGGGGACATCCGCATCTGCGCGGACTACAAATGCACGATTAATAAGGCTATCCGAGCTAATTCTTATCCTGTTCCAGTGGTTAGCCACTTGCTGGCCACCCTCCATGGGGGAAAGTGTTTTGCTAAACTGGACTTAGCCCAAGCATATCAGCAAGTGCCTGTTAGCCCGGAATCTGCGTTGTGTCAGACTATTACTACTCATAAGGGTGCATTCCGTGTGAACCGTCTTCAGTTCGGGGTTAGTGCAGCGCCGGGTCTTTTTCAGGCTCTTGTGGAAAGGGTATTGAAGGGTCTCCCTGGGGTGCTGACTTATTTTGACGACGTATTGATATATGGGACAGACATGGGGGACCTGGCCACTAAACTGGGGAAGGTGCTGGAGCGTTTCCATAATGCGGGGTTGCGGGTAAAAAGGGAGAAGTGTTGTTTTTTTGCTCATGACGTTGAATTCTTGGGGTTCAAAATCACCCCTACCGGCATCAAGCCCTCTGACTCCAAAGTTCAGGCAGTCTGGGAAGCCCCACGTCCCACTTCAAAGACTGAGCTCCAGGCATTTTTGGGTCTCTTAAACTTCTATCACTCCTTTCTACCCCGAAAGGCGACTGTAGCTGAGCCCCTGCATCAGTTGCTGAGGAAACAGGCGGTGTGGCAGTGGGGGCCTCCCCAGGAAAAGGCATTCTGGGAAGTCAAGGAGCTGTTGACTTCGGATGCTGTCCTTACACATTACGATCCGGAGAAGCCCCTTTTGCTTGTATGTGATGCCTCGCCGGTGGGGGTTGGGGCTGTTCTGTGCCATGACATGGGGGGAGGGAAAGAAGCGCCTATCGCATATTACTCCAGGTCGTTAATGGTGGCTGAAAAAAACTATGCTCAGATTGATAGAGAGGTGCTGGCCATAATCGCTGGAACTAAGAAATTTCATGACTTCATTTACGGAAGGGCTGTCACGATTATCACAGACCACAAACCGCTCCTAGGTATATTTGTGCCAGACAAGCCCACCCCCCAAATCCTGTCTCCGCAGATGTTACGCTGGGCAATGTTCTTCAGGCGTACCAGTACACGCTCCAACATCGCCCAGGTATCAGCATTAGCCACGCAGATGCTCTGTCCAGATCCCCTGTTGAATATGTGGGTCGAATTGAGGCAGAAGGACAGGTCCTTATGTTGGATGTGTTAGACTCCCCCCCGATCTCCTCTGCTGACATAGCAGCCCAAACAAAAAAAGACCCTCTCCTGTCAAAGGTTGTCATGTGGGTTCAGAAGGGGTGGCCATCGCCACCAACCCCTGAGGAATTCAGGGTGTTCTACTCCAAGAGAAACGAACTGTCACTGGAGCGGGGTTGTTTGGTTTGGGGGGACAGAGTAGTCGTCCCATCTGCACTTCGGAACAATGTGCTCTGCACGCACCATATTAGCCACCCAGGTATTGTCAGGTCAAAAGCACTAGCGCGAAGCTACTTCTGGTGGCCCCGATTAGATCTGGGCATTGAGGCTTGGGTGGGGAAATGCAGCGACTGTCAGGCTTCAAGGCCCGAAGAACCACGTCTTCCCCGCAGGGAATGGGATACGGCCAGAGGCCCCTGGTCTCGGATTCATATAGATTTTGCTGGACCTTTCAGGGGAACAACACTTCTGATTATTGTAGATTCCTTTTCCAAGTGGGTAGATGTCATCCCAGTGTCAGGAACTTCCTCTGCCACCACAATCCGCAAATTAAGGCGGGTCTTTAGTACCCTAGGCCTGCCCGACATCGTGGTGACCGACAAAGCGTCGAGTTTCATGTCGGCAGAATTCCAGGATTTCCTAAATCGTAATGGGATTAGACACATCACGGCCGCTCCTTTTCACCCTGCCACAAACGGTCAAGCCGAGAGGCAGGTACGGACGGTCAAAGACGCGCTCTCACGCATGGGACCTGGGGATTTGGAGCTGCAGTTGTGTCAATTTTTGCTGTCCTACAGGGTCACCCCATTGGCCTCAGGGCTGTCGCCAGCCGAACTGTTAATGAAAAGGAAGCTGCCGACTGTTTTTGACCGTTTAGATCCTCAGCGCCAAGAGGATCGGGGCCTCAATATAGACATTCCGAATTTAAAAGGTTTTGAGGTGGGGCAACCAGTCCACTGCAGGAATTATGCGGGCCTCCATGGTTGGGTGGGGAAGTGTTGGAACAGACTGGCCCGGTGTCTTACAGAGTGCAAATGGAGAATGGCGCGATTTGGAGGAGACACACAGATCAAATGTGGCTCCGGGTCCTGGGGCAGAACTCTAACTCTGGCCCAGGGAGGGAGCCACAAGGGGAAACAAGGGGAGATATGGAGAGTGATATGGAGTGGGAATTAATCAGTGACCCCCTGCCCACGTCTTCCCCAGAGCCCGAGGCGGGAGGGGAGGCTACCCCGAGCTCAGAGGCAGGAATGGAAGGGGGGCCACTCTGAGCTCTCCCCCCACTTCCGAACCAGTTGGGGTGTGCGTTGAGCCTCCCCCAGTGCCAGAGACACATGGGCGGCCCAGACGAGTTTGTGGGCCACCCATCCGTTGGGGAAAGGTTGTTTCTCACTGAGGGGGGAGGGATGTAATGTCCAAGTGTTACCTCACTTCATGGAAAAGGTTGGAGATTTGGAGAGAAAAAGAAGAAAGGTTAGAGGGCCATGGTGGCTTAGTGGTTAAGACACAGAGCTTGATCGCCAGAAGGTCAGAAGGTCAGTACCTGTACTTCAAAACTTGAGTGCTGCATGAAGGAGTGAAAGCCCATAATCTGTCTCAATTATAAAATAAGAAATTGCAAGTAGATAAATAGGTACTGCTTTGTTGGGGAATGGTAACAGCGTTCCGTGCACTTCGGCATCTAGTCATGCCTGTCACATGTCCACAGAAACATCTTCAGACACAGACAGCTCTGGCTCTTTGGCTGTAAACAGAGATGAACACCAACCCCTAGAGTCCGACGCAACTGGCTTTCAAGCAAGGGAGACCTTGATCCTAGAAGAAAAGTCTGAGATTTGGTTAGAAGACTCTGGGTCCGAGGATGTTGGACTTGGGTTTTGGCCAGATGACCTCAGTGGGCTTCCCCTTCTAGTGTTTTCCAGGCCTTTCTTTAGGATGGCCGGTTTCATCGGGTGGCTGAGCTGCTCAAAACTCCCTCCTCCCCTTCCGTCGCCTCCAGCAGAGGCTGTTCAGTGCAACCCAAGGGGGCAAAGGCTCTCTATTGAGCTTTCCGCACCCCAGCTGCAAGCTGGTCTTGAGAAACAAACAGATCTTCAAAGGGACTGGAGAGCAGACCCTTTTCTATGCATCACAACTCCTTCTCGCTTCCATCTCCCCCCCCCACACACACACACACTTTGATCCTCTATAACCTCAGGCCAGCTGGGATGTCACAGCCAAACTTAGGACTGTCATCTCCAGACGGCTATTCTCTTAGCCATGCCATGAATGACACTTTAGTCCTGTGTTAATTGCCCGGCCCGAAGCTCGGCTATCAGCCAGCCCCTGTCTCAGATTTACTGATTGAAGACGTGACTAGAGTGAGTGAGTGAGCGCGGAAGGGGGTCCAGGCCTCCGCGGGGCCAAGTTCAAGGGCGCCAACTGGTACAACGCCGTGCAAACAAGGGAGCAGGGATGTAAGCAATCCAGGCGTAAAGGTTACAATCAAGACTAGCCATACATAAAACAGCTGGGGTGATAAACCCCCTGTTTGTCGAGAGATAAAAGCTGTGATCCTGCAGGGCGGCTGCTCATGAGGAAAACCATTGTTTATCATTTTGCTCCAAATCTCTAATGTTTTGCTTTTATTTATTTTTTGTGTTCTCCCCCCCCCCCTTCCTCCCCCTTTAACCCATGGCATATTTAGCATTTTGGATATTTTTCACCACCTCCTTTTCTTTATTCTGGGATGTTTTCTATCCAATCTCTGAACTCAGCTTGGAAAAAATGCAAAATTATTCTATGGGTTAAAGTCATGTTTTTTTAAATTATTCTAAATTGGCTTCGGTTTGTTTTACTTATATATGTGTGTGTGTCAGTAAAAAAAACAACAGATATGTACTTCATTGGCACATGCTCACTCATAAACCGCTTTCTGTTGACACACAATACATTTCATTTAGGTTTCTGCGAAAATACTTAAAGCACCTCAGAGCATCAGAAACAAAGTAATAAATGCCAACCATTGAGTCCATGGTCCAAATTAAGATGGAGTGGGTGAAGAGAGGCGTTAAGAGAGGGGTGGAAGGAAATTAGGGGGAAGGAAGCAATAAATTAAGAACATATAGGTAAAGCAGAGTTTCGAAAATAACATGCTGGCTGGGGGTGAGGGTAATAATACAAAAAGCTACATTTCCAAATTTAGTGTCCACAACAGTCAGTTAGATTGCAACTTGTATGTATGAATAAGACAGTCAGAATACTGATGTAAGTTTATTTCATAGCAAGGAATTGATCTTACATCTTTTAGTGTATGGGACCAAAGACGACCGGACAACCGAAGGGTTGGTTTAGCACAGGTTTATTGCATGAGGTTCCAGTTAAGCATGAGGTAATGGCGGTGATACATCTCAATATATACAGTAGCCTTCTTCATTTGAATCCTGTAGCACGGTAGCTCATTGGCTGCTACCGGCGTGGCCTCGCCCAGGCACGCCTCCTTTCCTGTAGCTGTTTGCGGGGGAGGTTTTCCCGCGGCTGTCCGTGATTGCGCAATGTGAACCATGTGAGAGTGAACGCTCGCAGCTGCCCTCTATAGGCTGTCTGCTCGCGTTCCTTTACAGCTGATATCGTTTGTATCTGGAGTGGTTACAATCTTGCCTTTACAGTATCATGAGCATGCATACATACATACATAACATCCCTCCCCCCTAGGATGGGACGAAGTCCCGCAACCATTGTGGCTTGCCGCACGTTCGCTTGGGGCGTGCTTGCGCCTGCCCTAATTCTGGAGAGCCCGTGATCCCTGACTCCGCGGGTGCTTGTCCTGCAACGGGAAACGGGGATTCGTTAGTGGCTCTGTGGGGCGTCCGTGCCTGCCTTGTGCTTGGGGAAGGGAATGGGATGAACAGTTGGGAGGTAAATCCCTGCCTATTGCCCTCGGACCCCGGGGACCCTCCTAGTGTGAACCGCGGAACCGATGAGGTCGCCCTTGGGGAACGGCTACCTTCTGATCCCTGCTCGGGGGACCTTAAGACTGTGGTGGGCGGACTCGCTGATGCCTCCGGTCTTGGAGGTGTCGGTCTCCGGAACATGGGCGCTATGTTGCATTCTAACTCACAGGGGCTACTGTGACTGGAAGTACCAGGGGCTGAACTGAAACCCCTCTTTTCGCTAGGACGGGTGGGGGACCACTCCGCTAACTCCCCCTGGTACTGTAAATCAACGTCTAAACTTCTATGGGCCTCTGAACCTCGGGGGGACTTCCGCGGCTTCCGCGGGGTATGAGTGTGGTTGGGGCTCCTCCTTTCTGACGGGGACTCCCGCAACCCGGGGCTCCTCCTCTCTGGCGGGGACTCCCGCAAAAGATTTCCGTGGATCGATTGCCTTTCCTCCCCCCTTGGTGGGGACCCATGCTCCCCTTTTCCTCCCCCTTGGGCTAAACGGGTGGGGGAGTACCCTAACGCTGATTCAATGCTGTTCTCATCCGCATCTTGCTCTCCGGGGACCCGACGCCTGAGTTGGTCCACGTGTCGCCTCCACAGGAAACCTGTACTGGTCTCTACGCGGTATGAGACGGGGCCGGTTTGATCTACTACAGTGCCCGGCACCCAGGCTGGCCCCGCGCTGGCGTAATTCCTGCAGTGTACTGGGGCGCCTATGCTGAAACTCTTTGTGGGTTCCACCCCTATGTTCCGCCCTTTGTCCTCTACTCTCGTGGGGTCTAGCTTGGATATCCCCGTGGCCAGCTTCCTGCGCATCAACAGCTCTGCGGGGGAGTACCCTGACGCTAATGGGGTGACTCTGTATCTCAGCAGGAATTGGCACAATTTCAGGTCGAGGTCTCCGGGACCCATGCGCAGTAGCGCGTCTTTCGTGGTGCGCACGAGGCGCTCTACTTGGCCATTGGTGGCCGGGTGAAAAGGGGCGGAGGTGACGTGCCGAATGGCGTTGCGCTCCATGAATGCCCTGAACTCCGCGGACGTGAAACAGCTAGCGTTATCGCTGACTAGGGTGTCGGGTAAACCGAACGTGGAAAAGACCCTCCTTAACTGTTTAATTGTTGTGGCCGAGGAGGTGTTCGAGACTGGAATGACCTCCAACCACTTAGAGAACGCGTCCACCACGAGGAGGAAAAGCGTTCCCCTGAACGGGCCAGCAAAGTCTACGTGTACTCGGGACCAGGGTCCCCTTGCAGCGTCCCATTCCCTAGGTGGCGAGCGAGCCTCTTCTGGCCTAGAGCTTTGGCACGCCTCGCAAGTGCCGACCATGTGTTCGATGTCGGCGTCTAACTGGGGCCACCAAAAATAGCTGCGGGCTAGTGCCTTAGAGCGTACGATCCCCGGGTGGCTGACGTGCAGCAGTTTAAGCACCCTCGGCCGGAGAGACGTGGGGATCACTACCCGCTGTCCCCACAAAGGCAACCCCTCTCTAGGGACAACTCTAATCTCTTTTTGAAAAATGTGTCGAATTCCGCTGCTGGGGAAGACACGGGCCACCCTTTCTGCACCCAGGAGCAAACTGTGGCCAGCGCTTTGTCCTTGCCTGTCGCTTTGGCGATTTCGGCCGGTACTACTGGAGGGGAGTCTAGGACCTCTATCATTAAGACCTGGTGGTCCCTCTCTACTCCGCCCACGTGGCAGCAATCCCGGGGAATGGGGGACCTCGACAGAGCGTCGGCATGGCTTATCTCCCTCCCGGGCCGGTATACCAACGCGTGCTGATACGCGTTGAGAAAAATGGCCCACCTGAGCATTCTCGGGGACAGGATCTGGGGTGTGGGCTTATCTGCGGTGAAGATGCCCAGCAAAGGCTTGTGGTCAGTCACTATGGTGAAGGGGCGGCCGTACACAAAATCATGAAATTTCTTGGTCCCCGCAATTATTGCTAGCGCCTCCCTGTCTGTCTGAGCATAATTCCTCTCCGCTTGGGACAGGGATCTGGAGTAGAAAGCTATCGGGGCCTCCTTACCGTTCTCCAGCACGTGGCAAAGCACCGCCCCCACCCCCACCGGGGATGCATCGCATATCAGGACCACCGGGCGTTTGGGATTGAAGTGGGTCAGTACAGCATCTGATGCCAGGAGTCGCTTCAGGTCATTGAAAGCCTTTTCCTGGTCGTCGCCCCACTTCCATGCCTCGTCCTTTTTTAACAATTTGTGTAGCGGTTCTGCCACGGCTGCCTTCCGCGGAAGGAAGGAGTGGTAGAAGTTGAGCAGTCCGAGGAACGACTGCAACTCGGGTTTGGAGGTGGGGCGAGGGGCCTTTTTGATGGCGGCTACCTTGGATTGGGCTGGCCTAATTCCCTCGGGAGTGACACGGAACCCTAGGAACTCAACCTCTGTAGCGAAGAAGACGCATTTGTCTTTCCGCAACCTCAACCCCGCCTTTTCGAATATTGTCAGGACCTTTCCCAACCTTGTTGCTAATTCGGCCCGGCTCCCCCCTGTAATTAATACGTCATCAAAATAGGGTAACACCCCCTCCAACCCCTTCAGGAGGCGTTCCACCAATGACTGGAAAATCCCGGGCGCCGAATTCACGCCGAATTGGAGGCGCGAAACCTGGAACGCCCCTTTGTGGGTGACTATGGTCTGTGCGGCAGCTGCGGCGGGGGTCACCGGGAGTTGCTGGTAGGCTTGGGCCAGGTCGAGTTTGGCGAAACACCTCCCCCCGTGTAACCGGGCCAACAAGTGGCTGACTACCGGCACCGGATACGCATTAGGGCGGATCGCCTTATTGATGGTGCACTTGTAATCAGCGCATATGCGGACTTCCCCGTTGGCCTTAAGCGCTGTTACAATTGGAGTTTCCCACTCCGCAGAATCAACAGGAACAAGAATCCCCTGGCCCACCAATTTGTCCAACTCCGCCTCTATTTTGTCCTTTAGTGCGAAAGGCACTCTGCGCGGTTTAAGTCTGATTGGACGCACTCCAGGGTCCAGGTCGAAAGTCACTGGGGGGCCCTTGAATTTTCCTAGCCCCTTTTTAAAAACCTCGGGGTGCGCGTCGCACACGCTCTGTATTGGATCAGTCCCGGCGGCGTGTGCTCCCACAGCGTGCACCCCCCCAATGAACAACCCCAGGGGCTGGAACCATTGAGTCCCGAGGAGGCTGCATTTACCTCCCTTGAGGACGACTAGGGGAAGCGTTGCGGTGTACTTTTTGAAGTGGACCTGGAACTTCCCAACCCCCAACACTGGGATGCGGTTCCCTTGCACGTCCTTCAGTGTGGCCCTCAACGCCTTGAGCTTGGGCCGCACGCGGGGAGCGATTTTCATGAACTCCCCCTGGGAAATAATAGAGTATGAAGAACCTGAGTCCACCTCCATTCTAACAGGGGCCCCTTGTATTACTACCTCAACGAAGTAACGGGGGTGCTCCGTGGAAACGCTGCAAACCGGCGCGTCGTCCTCGCTGTCGTCGGAGATTCGCCCTACTCCGTCCCGCGTCCTCGTGGTCCGGGTGCTGTCCTTCGGCCTCGTGGTGCGGTCCTGCCTCGTGGTGCGGTCCTGCCTCGCCGAGCGGTCTGGAGAACTCCGGGTGGCCTCGCGTCGTTTCCGGCAGACCTTGGCGATGTGCCCGCGCCGGCCGCAGTTGTGGCACTCGGCCTTGCGGAATGGGCATTTGGTGCGGGCGTGGGCGGCGCCGCAGCCGTCGCAGCGCCGGCCCTCTCTCTGGACCCTCCGGACGTCCTCGTCGTCGCTGCTCTCTGCAGACGAGTTCGAAACCCGCCGGGCCGCGCGCACCGAACTCTCTGCCTTGGCGGTCTTCGGGCGCCAGTCCTGAAGCTCGTGCACCCCGGCCGTCGTGGCCTCTGCGGCCTGTGCCGCGTCGAGGACTTGTTGCCACGTGGGAGGCGGCTCCCTTTTCATCAGCGCGCGCTGAGTCTCTGTGTCCCTCAGACCGCAGAGCAGGCAGTCCCGGAGGGTGACGTCGGGGAGTTCCCACTTGCATGGGCCGGCGGCCAACCGCAGGGCCGCGGCGAACTCATCGACCGATTCTCCGGGTGCCTGGACTCGCCTCCAGAACGCGCTCCGAGCGGGGAACATCGCTATTGCCGGCCGGAGATGGGCGCACAGCGCCGCCAGGAGCTCTGTGGCCTTGAGGTCGCTCACCTTCCTCGGCGCGATTAGGTCCACCAAGGTCCTCTTGGTCTCTTGTCCGAGCATGCGGACGAAGATGGCCCTCTTTTTGGCCTCGTCTGAGACTTCGAGCTCCACCAGCGCAGCGTTGAAGTCTATCTCAAACAGCTCCAAGTCTCCCGGCTTCCTGATCTCGTAGCCGGCGCATGTCTTGGTCCCGTGGGCAGCCATATCCCACCTTCGTTGCCAATTTAGTGTATGGGACCAAAGACGACCGGACAACCGAAGGGTTGGTTTAGCACAGGTTTATTGCATGAGGTTCCAGTTAAGCATGAGGTAATGGCGGTGATACATCTCAATATATACAGTAGCCTTCTTCATTTGAATCCTGTAGCACGGTAGCTCATTGGCTGCTACCGGCGTGGCCTCGCCCAGGCACGCCTCCTTTCCTGCTGCTGTTTGCGGGGGAGGTTTTCCCGCGGCTGTCCGTGATTGCGCAATGTGAACCATGTGAGAGTGAACGCTCGCAGCTGCCCTCTATAGGCTGTCTGCTCGCGTTCCTTTACAGCTGATATCGTTTGTATCTGGAGTGGTTACAATCTTGCCTTTACAGTATCATGAGCATGCATACATACATACATAACACATCTCCAGAACATTATTACTTGCTAATTCCACGGGGGGGGGGCATTACAGACTGCTGCCACATTTCATATCTGCAGGTTCAGTAGCTGTGGTTTCATGTATCCATGGGGCAAAAAAAATATTCAACGAAAGATCCTTGAAATACATAACATATATTTCTATGACACATTACCAGAGCTGGCCACTAGAGGCCACTGTCTATATTGTCAATATGGGGTCCACTGTTATCCATAGTTTCAAGTATTCACCTTACATTTTGGAATGTATTCCCTGAGGATATGGGGGAGGGCATGACCTGTATTTGAGAGATTGACATTTCCACATGCCAATGTGGTTGGCCCACAACTGTGATCCAGTCACCAGATTGAGGAAAGAGAATGATGATGGAAAATTGGATCATTTGCTTCGTTAATCCATGGTCATTAGCAGAAATAAAGATGATTTCAGGGTATAGGATTCAGTAGTTGTAGCCAAAGAGCCTTGCTTTCGAGACCCCTGGGGACTGAATATGTGGCTTTCAATGTTTCTGTGTTCAGCCATGTTGGTGCTAGATTAGAATTCCCACCTTTTGCCCCCGATAGGCCCCTCATCTTTAATGGTCATACAGAAGATGAATAAAACATGGCTTGCTTCACACTTGTTTATATAAACCATGCCTGAAAGTTTTACTCCTTGTCTGAAGAAGTGGACAAAAACAGCTAATAGTAGTTATATATATATATATATATATATATATATATATATATATATATATATATATATATATATATATATATATATATATATATATATATATATATATATATATATATATATATATATATATATATATATATATATATATATATATATATATATATATATATATATATATATATATATATATATATATATATATATATATATATATATAATTTAATTTAATTTAATTTAATTTAATTTAATTTAATTGTCACATTTATATACCGCTCACTCGGCCAAAGCCAACTCAGGGCGGTTCACAATAAAAATTAAAAAACACATGTTAAAAACAGTTGAAACTACCCACCCCCTAAAAACAATGGGTGCAGGATCCAAAGGCACCATGGGGAAGAGTTCTTCTACACCAACCACCCAATGGAGGTTACCCTTCCACCTGCACCCCACACTTGACCCGCCAGCCAGGTTTTAAGTTCTTTTCTGAAAGGCAGCAATTCCGTCCGGAGACGTAGCTCTGTTGGCAGGAGGTTCCAGAGGGCCGGCGCAGACACGGAGAAGGCTCTCCTCCTTGTGCCAGAGAGGCGAGCCCCTCTGGCTGATGGAACAATTAGAGAGCCCTTCCGGTCCGCTCTGGTTGGACGGACAGATGTCCTCAGGGCGATGCGGTCTCTTAGGTAACCCGGCCCACTACCATATAGGGCTTTAAAGGTCAAAACCAGCACCTTGAATTGCACCCGGAGACAAACTGGCAACCAGTGCAGCTCCCGGAGCAGTGGCAAAGCATGGGCATAACGCCCACACCCCATCACCACCCTGGCTGCTGCATTCTGGACCAGCTGTAGCCTCCGAATGGTCGTCAAGGGCAGCCCCATGTAGAGCGCATTGCAATAATCTAGTCTGGAGGTGACCAGAGCGTGAGTGACCATGAGCAAGGAGTCCCGGTCCAGGAGTGGGCGCAACTGGCGAATCACCCGAAGTTGGGCGAAAGCCCTCCTGGTCACAGCCGCCACCTGTTCTTCTAGCAGTAGCCGCGAATCCAGGAGGACCCCCAAGTTGCGCACCGGGTCTGTCTGGGGCAAAATAGCCCCATCCAGAACCAAAGATGGTAGCTCCCGGGTTAACGCAGGACCCCTTATCCATAGCCACTCAGTCTTGCTGGGATTCAGTTGTAGCCCGTTAGCCCCCATCCAGACCCCAACAGCTTCCGGGCACCTGGAAAGGACTTTGATGGCATCACTGGGGTCCCCATGGGCCGAGATGTACAACTGAGTGTCATCCGCGTACTGATGGTACCGCACCCCATGGGAACGAATGATCTCACCCAGCGGCTTCATGTAGATGTTAAATAGGAGAGGAGAGAGCACCGAGCCCTGAGGCACCCCCCATTTGAGGGGCCTAGGACTCGACCTCTCACTCTCCAACCACACCGACTGGGTCCGACCCCTCAGAAATGAGGAAAACCAGGACCACACAGTGCCCTGGATTCCCAATATATAGATAGATAGATAGATAGATAGATAGATAGATAGATAGATAGATAGATAGATAGATAGATAGATATAGATATAGATATAGATATAGATATAGATATAGATATAGATATAGATATAGATATAGATATAGATATAGATACACACACACACACACACACATATAAAATTTTGTTTTTGAATGTACTGGATTCAGCCAATGTAATGGTTGAGAGTTTCATTTGGTTCATTTTCTGAGAAGAACCCAGGAGTCACACATAAATGGAGGCAAAGAATGTAAGGTTTAAAGCAGGATTTCTCAACCTTGGACTCCCAGATGTTCTTGAACTTCAATTCCCATAAGCCCTGATCAGCAGGTGTGCTGACTTGGGCTTCTGGTAATTGAAGTCCAAGAAGACCTGAAAGCCCAAGGTTGAGAAACCCTTGTTTAAAGCAATTAGCATGGAGGAGGAAAGGGGAAGAGGCAGATGTGTCAAACTCTAACCCTGAACGTCTACTTCAATTCTCCACTTTCCCAGTCTAAATTTTGTTCCCTTGCTCAACTACAGTTAGGATCACTGTTACTGAACAAACCACTCCTTCATACATAGATCTCAACAACACAAGGCTGGCTCTGCTCATATTTCCATCCATGTAGGGCCACTGGACCATTACATCTGGCTGTTAGGGAATTTGAGCGAAGACTTAGGAAATCCAGGTTGAAGCCATGACTGACCCATGAGTGACATGGATCCCAGTCTCATTCTCTCCCATAATCCGGCTTGGTGTAAGGATACCTTGGGAGCAAGGCAGCCTAACAGTATATAAAAATAACTCATACTTTTGTGTACCCAAACAGTGTCTTTAGTAGTGTTTGAAACAGTTAATCAACAATTTCAGTGCTTTGGTGAAGATTAAAAGTAGGCAGGTAAAGGTAAAGGTCGCCCATGCTTGAAAGCCAGTTGTATCTGACTCTAGGGTTCAGCGCTCATCTCTGTTTGCAGCCAAGGAGCCAGCGCTGTCTCCAGACATTTCTGTGGGTATGTGGCAGGCCTGACTAGATACCAGAGTGCAAGGAATGTTGTTTACCTTCCCATGAAAGTGGTACCTATTCATCTCCTTGCAATTTCTTGCTTTCAAACTGCTAGGTTGGCAGGAGCTGGGACTGAGATGGGAGCTCAAACCATCATGCAGCACTCAGGTCTCGAACTGCTGACCTGCCGACCTTCCAGTCATCAAGTTCAGTGTCTTAACCCACCACAGTCCCTTTTTTAAAAAAAGGAGGCATAGCAGGCAACAGAGGGAGTGCAGTGGCTCAAGTAGCTAAGACGCTGACTGGGAGGCAGAAGGTCAGCAGTTCGATTCCCGAGTACTGCAGGACCAAATGAGCTCCTGTCTTTGTCCCAGCTCCTGCCAACCTAGCAGTTCGAAAGCAAGAAATTGCAAGTAGATAAATAGGGACCACTTTGGTGGGAAGGTAAACAGTGTTCCGTGTGATCTGGTGTCTAGTCATGCCTGCCACATGACCACGGAAACGCCTGCAGAAGCAGACAGCGCTAGCTTTTTGGCTTTGAAACAGAGATGATATGACTGGCTTTCAAGCAAGGGAAACCTTTACCTTTAGCAGGCAACAAAAGGCACTTAAGCTCTTTCTAACATCTCCACTTCTTTCACCCCAAATTCATAATACTGTATAGGGATTTTTGTTAAAATCCTCCTTCAAATTTTTATTCTCCTGAGGCATGAATGATCCCATTCAATTGGAGAACGCCAGCCCCGCGCGACTAAGCCAATTAACAGGAGACATTACAGAGGCACAGAATTGGGGAGCAATACTTCTCACATCCACTGTTTGTCCTTAAAAACAGAAGCCTAAATGGAAGGAAATATAGACATGTCTGGGAAATGACACATTTTTATTTTATTTTTTGCTGCTCTTTCTCCCTTGCCAAGCGCTTTTGAGCAGCCTGGCAATTTGCATCTAATCACAAAGTGTTTTTTAATCAGTCTGATCAATTTGGGAAGGATTGGTACATTAGGTGCGCCCATACAGCGGAGATCCTTACTAGGAGAGGTTTAGAAGTAATTGCTCTCTGACCCAATGAACAGTGTACTGCTATCGAAGTTTGTATTCTATTAAGAGTTAATAAGTGACCAAGAGCTAGTCTAATACACTGTCAGGGTTCATTATCTTTACAGGTTCTACACTATTTTTCTCTCTCTCCTATTGCCTTTTGCAGTGCCCTTCTTGCTACATATGGAAAACCTATATCAAGATGGTTGTCATAGCAATGGGCAGATTTGCATGTGTCTTATCTCTCTATTTAAATACCTTCTTATGGTTTATAACTACCATAATATAGCCCTCCAGCCCTGCTCATTGCTAATTTAAAGCTAGCCTCGTGTGTCTGAGGGTCAGCGATACCATCTAAAGGATGTTGTCTAGACAACTCTGAAGCCACTGTCCATGGAGTAATTGTTTTATGCAAATTTATTTCAGGGGGAAATGTACAAGAGTGACACGTTCATCCACTGGTTTGCATGATCTCTCAGCCATGTTGGAGAGCGTATGCCAAGAATTATCCAAATCTTGTGCCCCAGCTAATCTAAGGGGCCATGTTTTATAAGGAGGAGGCCTATAATGATCCTTCGCAAACTACTGGGATACCTTGTACAGCATGACATATGCCAAGCATTTTTCCCTCCATAATTTTCTTTTTGTACAAATTTATTTCCCTTTCATAAGTAGAACACATTTCCAGGTACAATTTCAGCAGCCTGTGACCAGCAATTCTTTTGGTTGGACAACAAAATATATTAGTAACCTCCCGCAACCTATTTCTCTCATCATACCCCATTTGCTTGAAATTTTATATCTGCCCTTCCATTTTTTCCCCCACAATCACTCTTCCAATCCATGGCAACGTTTCTAAAAGAAACTTTTTTGTTTGTTCTCCAAAGCCAATTTTGATTTATTGTCAATCGGAACAGAGGTCTGATAAGGCATTATGGCAAACATTATGGTCAGGATTCCCATGGCAAGATAGCCCCATAGACGCACTTAGAGATCTGTGCATAACACACTTACAAGTTCTTTTCCGGCAGTTTTCGCTGGCTTTGCATCAGCCATCCATTTTGGGGAGGGCCGTTTTTCATAATAGATTTCAGAGGAGCTGACCTGAGAGCTAATCTTATGATCTAACTTGTGCTTTGTGGCATAACCACACAAACAAGGCAACCCCCCTCCCTCCTTTCCCCTCCGCCAGCCGTCAAACTGCTCAAAGCATCACACAGTTTTTCACATGACATGCCTGTGCTTTGAGAGGCACAAATGTCCAGAGGTCCAGACTAACCTCCTGACCTACCGTCTGGGAAACATTCCTGCCCTGAGCTGCTCATTCTTAACAACAAATAGAGCAAGATCAGTGTGCGACGTCTCTGAACCGGGGGAAAAAAAGGGACTGGCCATGAATGGAGCATGTCTGGCACAACAAAGACAGACAATGCCCATGAATAGGAGAGCACAGTGTGCCCCTGAAAAAATGGTCCAGAGCATCTCCTGTCTACCCCCCCCCCCCCCACCCTGGCCTTTCTCTTCGGTTTTCTCCCTTTTCAAGGTCTGTCTCGTAGCTCCACAATTACAAATATATTATCTGCTGTGCCTGCCTGGAATATCCAGCTAATTCAAGGAAGCGGTTATATTTTTGGAAGGGAGACAGCCAACTCCTTCTAGTTGGAGATTGTTTGCTTGTTTGTTCTTCTCTTCTTTATTTCCTCTATAACCTCTTTGGGTGTCGCGGGAGATACAAGGTTCTTGGTCTGGCACATCTAGCAGCCTCCACTGGCATTATTTGGTGTTCCTGCAATATGTTTTTGATGTTATCTCTCAGCTCCAAGAATTTCCCAGGTAGAAAATTTGAATAATAATTTGAATAATAAATATAGAGTAACTGTGAATTTTTTGGAACTGTGCTCCAGGAAACTCAAAGCTGCACATCTCTTAGTAATACATTCTCCAGATGT
The DNA here is from genome assembly GCA_035047305.1 of Bradypodion pumilum. Taxonomy (NCBI): domain Eukaryota; kingdom Metazoa; phylum Chordata; class Lepidosauria; order Squamata; family Chamaeleonidae; genus Bradypodion; species Bradypodion pumilum. The sequence continues at coordinate 11,533,084 of JAWDJD010000001.1, read as the reverse complement.
TTTGGATGGAGGGTAACCAGTTCAGAGGGAGCCTGTAGTAAGTGTGGAAGGTTGCTGGTCCTACGCATGGCTGTCCCTTGTGGTGAGCAGTGAGAACTACAGCATGGATAACCCGACCTCTTTTTTTTGACCATGCCCCACCTACACATCTCTAAAATCCTGGTGCATCTCCTCCCATGCTGACATATAATTCTTATTATAATTCTTATTATTCATGCGGAAGAAGCCTAAAAGGCCATTAATTTGGTCTAACTCATTCTCGAATTGCCCCCCCCCCCAAAAAAAAATCAATGATGGGAACCACAGCCCTAGACCCTCAAGGTTGGCCAACTGGCTAGAAGGGCTGTTAAAAAGGTATCCAGTTTGGTGTTTTCAGCCAATGGCCGAGACTCATTAACATGTCTCAACCTGTATCCCATTATTTCTTTGCTATCACATCAAGCCAAGTAGCTGGGAAACCCTCTCTCTCTGTCATCACTGCATCTTCTCCCCTTCCAATCTTTCCAATCCACAATACAGAAAAAACCTTCATTATAAGAATGAGAGGTGGAGTCTTCCCCTAACTTCCCTATACAGGTATCAGAAAGAGCATCCCACTCCTTCATTCACTTTCATTTCCCCCATATCAGTTTCATTGTTGTTCAGTCACACAGTCTGACCCTTTACAACCCCATGGATCACAGCACCCCAGGCCCCTCTGTTTCAATTGAATTCAAGTTTAATTTCTATACCACTTTACTCTGTCATCCTACATCCTCCAGGGTTTGCCCAGATGCACACCCACTACATCAACAATGCTGTCTAACCATCTCATCTTCTGCCACCACCACCCTCCTTTTGCCTTCTATCTTTCTTAACACCAGTGGGCCTTCTCCAGTGGGTCCTTTCTTCTTATAAAAACACTGAATCGGAAGGGGCCTTCTAGGGCAGGAATCCGAATCAAAGCAGATCGGATGAATCAGCCAATGTACTGATTTAGGCTTTTGTGAATTGCCATCCCCTCTGGCGAGTGGGCCCCATGTTGGGAACCACTGGTTAAGACATTCTTCCTGATATTCAACCTATAGTTGGCTTCCTTTAGTTTAAGCTCATTATTACACATCCTGGACTATGAGATGACCGAGAACAGATACTGCCCTTCCTCCTTATGATCATTGTTCAGGTACAGTGATACCTCATACAATGTCCAAACTTGGTTCCACAAGTTTGGACTTTGTACAGATATGGACTCTGTATGAGGCATGCAAAATCCTAGCAGTGATGCCTCATACAATGTCCAAATCCTTGTTGTGATGCCTCGTACAACGTTGTTTCCATAGAGATACATTGCACTGTAACAGCACAGACTTCAGCGCAAAGTCAAGGAAACAAACAGGAAACTGACAGAACTTTAAGAAATGGTTTTCTAAAGGCTAAATACATTACAAAAACATGTCAAACAACCCTGATTTTAGGGGACAAACCATACAACAAGTTTTTAACTTTTGAAAACTTTATGAAGCACAGGTTTAAAAGTTAACATGTCCCATCATGCAGCACAGTATTAATCTGCAGCCATGCAGCCGATCATCCATTTTGTACAAGCTACTGTAAACAATGTACTGAACGGAAGCAAGGACAAAATGGATGTTAACATGTCCCATCATGCAGCACAGTGTTAATCATCCAAACAGCAGCAAACACCAAACAATTGCCCACCCCACCAAACAGTGCTCCCCAAAAAAATACCAAAATAAGAAAAATTATGGAGCATGCATTGTTTTTAAAAACTACAGCAGCAAACAATCCAAAATCGTGCTCAAAACCACTCCTAAACACTCTTTGCCTCGTGCAAAACCCAGAAGAGCAATGCACGCATGTGTTCTGCCCATACCTGTCAACCATCCCGATTTGGCCGGGATTACCCTGTAATTTGACGTTGATTGACGTCATAACCCACCCCGCACTGCCAAAACCCCGTAATTTGGCAGCGGGGGGAAACGCTTTCCATGCATGCGTGGAAGCACTACGCCGCTTGCACATCCCCTACGCAAGCGGCGGAGCACTTCCACGCGTGCGTGGAAGGGTTCTACACAAGTGTAAAACCCTTCCGTGCATGCACGGAAACACTACGCCGCTTGCGTAGGGGCTGCGCAAGCGGCATAGCACTTCCATGCATGCGTGGAAAGTGACCTGTGCACAAGCGATCTGCGCAGGTCCCATTTTTTCCAGAGCCGCGGGTTGACAGGTATGGTTCTGCCTTTTATACTGCCCAGGTACAATGCAACCTAGGAAAAACCCCAATGCCTCATACAAAGTCTCAGTGACTTTGTATGGGGCAACTTTTTTCAAGGAATTAGGCGATGTTGTATGAATCTGATGTTGTACGAAGTGGACTTTGTATGAGGTATTACTGTATTTGAAGAGTGCTATCATCATACCCCCTCTCAATCTCCATTTCTCAAGGCTAAACATGCCCAGTTCCTTCACTCTTTCCTTATATGGTTTGGTTCATACCTGTCAAGTTGCGGTTTTGGAAATCTGGGAGCCGGGCACGCATGCCCAGTAGATTTCCAGACGCTGGGCAGGAAATGGGTTACTGCACATGCATGACCATCAGAGGCACTGGCGTGCATGCACAGAAACCTCTGTGCACATGTGCAGAAACCCCTTTGGACAGGAAATGGGTTACTGCACATGTGTGGCCATGAGTGGCAGTGGTGTGCATGTGCAGTAGCTACTTTCCCTACCATTCAAAATATGTGATGGCAGTGGGAAAGGGGAGGAACGGGTGCAGAAAAATGGGAAACCCTGGCCAATAAGGGATACTTGACAGGTTTGGTTTGGTTTACCATTCTCTGATCATCCTTCTTGCCCTTGATTGTTTATTCTGTTTTTATTTTGTTTTGATTTTGGGGTGTTGGGCTAGGGGTTTAAGTAGAGAGTTTCTACTTAAACCCCCCAAAGTGTTTCTGCTTGTTCTTTTGTTTTTATTTTGGGTTTGAGATGTGTTTAATTGTTTTGATTATTTCTGGTTATTTATTTTTATGATTTCTTCCATATTTATTTGTTTAATTCATGATATTATTCTTTGTTGAGTTAGGTATTTTTGTGTTGTAGATAGGTGTTTTAGTGAGTTTTTATTGTTTCTCAGTTGTTGTTGTTCAGTCGCACAGTCGATTCCGACCCTTTGCGACCCCATGGACCATTTTCCTCCAGGCACCTCTATCCTCCACCCTCCTCCTCAGCCCACCAAGCTCTGTGCCCATTGTGTTCACAATACCATCTATCCATCTCATCTTTGGACGCCCCCTTCTTCTCTTTCCCTTCACCTTTCTTTAATCTTTGGGAATCAAGACAATGGAAACGGCTGTAAGCTAGCCTAGCACATCTTTATTGCATGGAGTACAGTACGAACATGTGGTAATGGCGGACAAACAGCTCCTTTTATGCGGTGGCTATACAATTGAATATGGCTCTTCGACAGGCATTGGCTACTGTCCAAGTGAGTCATCCTTGGTCACGCCCTTCTTGTCCAGGTGAGGTGAGCGCGGGAATCTTTCCCGCACAGCTGAGAGCATTTGAGGAATGTGTACCATGTGAGCTGGGCGCTCGCTACTGCCCCCGGTGGCCACTAGCTCGCGTCCTCATACAGAAGGTTACAGTGTTACATGCACCCATTTGTGTGGTTACAAATACATTCAATACACAACATCCCTCCACCCTAAGATGGGACAAAGTCCCTCAACCAAACTGGCTTCCTGCATGTGCGTTTTGGGCATGCGGCCGTTATGCTTGACTCGGCCGTGCCCCCTCGTCTGTGTCCTCCTGGCTCTTGTCCTGCAATTGGAGAGGATGACTCGTTAGTGACTCGCTGCGGACTTGCAGCTTTGGAATGGGCAGGAGAAGGGGGAGGAATGGTTTCTGATGTGGATGTGGGAAAACCGGGGGCACTAGGGGCTAAAGAAAAACCCCGCTCTTCACTTGGACGGGTGGGGGAACACTCCGAAACACCCCCCCCCCCGGTTTGGTAACTCAAAATCTAATTCGGGGGCAACAGGGGCAAACTCATTCCTCTCTTTCAAAGGACTGGGTAGAACTACAGGGGCAAACTCGTTCCTCTCTTTCAAAGGACTGGGTAGAACTGGTGTATCAAAAGGATACGGATTTGAGCCTGTGCTTCCCCCCCTTGTTTGGGACTGTTGCCCTTCGTTTTCTCCCCCTTGGGATAAGCGGGTGGAGGAGAACCCTAACGTTGAGTTTTGCTGCTGGACCCCTCTGTCCGGCCCCCCAATCACTCGATGCCAGAGGAGACCCGTGTTGGTCTCGACACAGTATGACACTGGTCCTGTTTGATTAATGACTACGCCCGGCACCCAGGCTGGCCCTGTAGTAGCGTAGTTTCCGCAATGTACAGGTTCTCCTATCTGGAAGTTTTTTGTGGAGCTGTGCTCAATGTTTCTTCCCCTATCCTCCACCCTGGTGGGATCCAACCTGGTTAACAATGAGTGCAATTTCCTTTTCATGAGGAGTTCAGTGGGGGAGAATCCCGACGCCAATGGCGTCACCCGGTATGCCAACAGAAACTGGCAGAGCTGCCGGTCCAGATCCCCTGGTCCCATGCGCCGCAGCCCCTCTTTCATTGTGTGCACCAGGCGTTCCACCTGGCCATTTGTTGCAGGGTGAAAGGGGGCTGAGGTAATGTGCCGAATGGCATTGGACTCCAAGAACGCCTGGAACTCGGCTGATGTGAAGGAACTCGCATTGTCACTCACAATGACGTCAGGTATTCCGAAGGTGCTTATCAGCCTGCACAGTTGTTTTATGGTTGCAGCTGATGAGGTGTTGCGCATTGGAATTACCTCTAACCACTTGGAATATGCATCCACCACCAGCAGAAAGAATGAACCCCTGAATGGCCCTGCGAAGTCTATGTGGAGGCGGGACCACGGCCCCCTAGCTGTGCCCCATTCTCTGTGTGGAAGGCGTGACTCCTCAGGTCGAGAGCTCTGGCAGCTTTTGCAGGTGTTCACCATGTGTTCAATGTCTGCGTCTAGCTGTGGCCACCAGAAATAGCTTCGGGCCAGCGCCTTAGAGCACAGAATCCCTGGGTGGCTGACATGTAAAAGCCATAGCACCCTCGCTCTTAATGCTTGTGGGACCACCACCCTCTCCCCCCACAAGAGACACCCCCTTTCTGTGGACAACTCAACCCTCTTCCTGAAAAACGCAGCAAACTCGTCTGCGGGGGGAGCCGTGGGCCACCCCTTCTGTACCCAGGATCTCACAAGGGCTAAAGTTTTATCCTTGGCCGTGGCTGCAGCAATTTCCACGGGAAGTATGGGGGGTGCATCTAGGGCTTCTATGAGGAGGACTTGGCTGTCTTGCTCTACCTCACACTTTGGGTCTCCCAGGTGGGGAAGAGGAGACCTTGAGAGTGCGTCCGCGTGGCTTATGTCTTTCCTGGGGCAGTACTCTAATGAACCCTTGTATGCATTGAGGAAAATCACCCACCGAAGCATCCTGGGGGAGAGGATCTGTGGAGTGGGCTTGTCTGAGGTGAAGATACCCAATAGTGGCTTGTGGTCGGTTACAATGGTGAATGGGCGACCATACAAAAAATCATGGAACTTCTTTGCAAGGGCCTCCCTATCTGTTTGAGCGTAATTTCGCTCTGCCTTGGACAATGATCTGGAATAGAATGCAACTGGGGCTTCTCGCCCGCCCTCTAACACGTGGCACAGGACCACCCCCACCCCCACTGGTGAGGCATCACAGACCAAGACTACCGGCTTCTTTTGGTCGAAATGGGTTAGAATAGCCTCTGAGGAGAGGAGCTGCTTGAGTTCCCTGAAAGCCCGCTCCTGATTCTCCCCCCACCGCCAAACCGCATCCTTCTTCAGCAGCCTATGCAGGGGCTCTGCAATCGACGCTTTCCTGGGCAGGAAGGAATGGTAAAAATTCAGCAGCCCCAGGAAGGACTGCAGCTCCGGTTTCGCGGTGGGGCGAGGGGCGTTTTGGATGGCTGGGACTTTGGACTCAGCGGGTTTCACCCCCTCAGAGGTTATACGGAACCCCAGAAACTCAACCTCCCTGGCCAGAAACACACATTTGTCCCTCCGCAGCCTCAACCCCGCAGATTCGAAGGCTGTAAGGACCTTATCTAGTCTCTGGGCCAGTTCTGATTTGCTCTCCCCAGATATCAATATGTCATCGAAAAATGGCAAGACCCCCGGTAACTTTTTTAACAAGCGTTCCACAAGGGACTGAAATATCCCCGGCGCTGAGTTCACCCCAAACTGTAGGCGTGTTACCTTGAATGCCCCCTTGTGAGTTACAATGGTTTGCGCAGCAGCTGTGGCTGGGGTTACTGGAAGCTGCTGGTACGCCTGCGCCAGGTCTAGTTTGGCGAAAAACTTTCCCCCATGTAAAGTAGCTAGCAGATGGCTAACTACCGGCACCGGATAGGCATTAGGGCGGATAGCCTTGCTAATTGTACACTTGTAGTCAGCACAAATACGCACCTCCCCATTTGCTTTCAACACTGTAACAATAGGCATCTCCCACTCTGCAGAGTCCACAGGCACTAAAATCCCCTGCTCCACTAGTTTGTCCAGTTCCGCCTCAATTTTGTCCTTTAGGGCGAATGGAACCCGACGTGGCTTGAGTCTAATTGGGCGGACCTCCGGGTCTAGGTCGAAAGAAACTGGGGGCCCCTTGTACTTCCCGAGCCCCTTCTTGAATACCTCAGCGTGTGCATCACACACTGCCTGGATCTCATCCCCCCCGATGGCATGGACGCCGCCTATGAAGATGTCCAGGGGTTTGAACCATTGTGTTCCCAGGAGATTACACCCCCCTCCCTTAGAACTACTAGAGGGAGTGTCCTTTGGAGTCCCTTATACTGTATCTCGAAGTCCCCGATTCCCAGCACTGGAATCCCATTTCCCTGCACGTCTCTTAAGTTCGCCCTCATCTCTTTGAGTTTGGGTCGCTCCTTGGGGGGAATGCGCAAAAACTCCTTATGGGAAATGAGAGAGTATACAGACACCGAGTCTATTTCCATCTTAACAGGAACCCCTTGCAACAGTACCTCAGCATGAAAACGTGGTTGCCCTAGAGGCATGCTGTGGACGGCCAAGTCGTCTTCCGCATAAGAACATAAGAACAGCCTTGCTGGAACAGGCCACAGCCCATCCAGTCCAGCATTCTGTCTCACACAGTGGCTCACCATTTCCTTCAGGGTATTCCCAAGCAGATGCCTTCACCTGCTTAGGATTCCCTGGAAATGATATTGAGAGATATCCTGCCTATCTCTCCAACCCGGAGGTTGTCCTTAAGTATCCATAATTATAGCCATTGATACTCTTGTCCTCCATGAACTTGTCTAATCCTTTCTTAAAGCTGTCAAGACTGACAGCTGTCACCACTTCTTCTGGCAGGGAGTTCCATAGACCAGTAATCCTCTGGGTGAAAAAGTACTTTCTCTTATTTGTTTGAGAACTAGTACCCAAAAGTTTAATGGAGTGTCCCCTAGTTCTAGTGTTATGCGATAGGGAAAACAGTTTTTCCTTATCTACTTTGTCCACACCGTGCATGATTTTATAAACTTCAATCAGGTCACCTCTTAGACGTCGTCGTTCAAGAGTGAAGAGGCCCAACCGTTGCAGCCTCAGATGGTAAGGAAGGTGTTCCAGTCCCCTAATCATTCTGGTTGCCCTCCTCTGCACTTTTTCCAGCTCCATAATATCCTTCTGGAGATATGGCAACCAGAACTGTACACAGTATTCCAGATGGGGCCTCACCATAGATTTATAAAGAGGCAAAATGACACTTGCTGACGTATTTTCTATACCCTTCCTAATGATCCCTACCATTAAGTTTGCTTTTTTCACTGCTGAGGCACACTGGGTTGACACCTTCATTGAGTTGTCCACCAGGACACCAAGGTCCCTTTCCTGGTTTGTCGCAGAGAGTTCAGACCCCATCAGTTTATAAATGTAATTGGGGTTCTTTGCCCCAACATGCATCACTCTGCACTTACTAATGTTGAAACTCATTTGCCACTGTTTTGCCCACTCCCCCAGTGTCAAGAGATCCCTCTGGAGCTCCTCACAATCTCTCACAGTTTTCACTACCCTGTATAATTTAGTGTCGTCAGCAAATTTGGCTACCTTGCTTTTTACTCCTACCTCTAGATCATTTATGAAGAGGTTGAAAAGCAGGGGTCCCAGTACTGAACCTTGGGGGACCCCACTCTTTACTTCCCTCCACTTGGAGAAGTGTCCATTTAGTGCTACCCTCTGTTTCCTGTCCCTTAGCCAGTTGCTGATCCAGGACAAGACCTGTCCCTTTATTCCATGACTGGTAAGTTTATTCAAGAGCCTTTGGTGTGGGACCTTGTCAAAAGCCTTCTGAAAGTCCAGATAAACAATGTCAACTGGATCCCCCTTATCCACATGCTTGTTGACACTCTCAAAAAATTCCAACAGATTAGTGAGGCATGATTTGCCCTTGCAAAAGCCATGTTGGCTCTCCTTTAGCAGCGACTTCTCTTCTATGTGCCTATTAATTCTATCTTTTAGGATGGTTTCCATCACTTTACCTGGGACACATGTCAAACCGACAGGCATGTACTCCTCGGAACACATGGTCCCCCTCTGGGTCGCCGCCGCCATCGTAGACTCTGCCGACGCCATCCCGTCTCCTCGTGGAGCGCTTACTCTCGTCCCGGCGTTGCTTGCAGCCCCTGGCGATGTGGCCCTTCCGTCCACAGTTGTGGCACTCAGCCTTCCTGAATGGGCACTTGCTCCTCTCATGGGACACCCCGCAACCATCGCAGCGCCGACCCCCTTTCTCTTTCTTCTCGCTCAGCCCCTTTCTGACCTTCCGGACCCCCTCATCTTCACTGGAGCCTGGGGTGGCAGAAGCCTCTGAGGATGTGGGCGAGCGTGGGGCAGGGGCCACCCTCCAAGATGCCTGGACTGCGGATGCAGCTGCCTCTACTGGTGGAGGCTTTGTCTTGAGAAGCTTGTACCCGGCCCTCATGGACTCAGCAGCTAGGGCCTCTTGTAGTACCTCTTTAAAGGTGAGGTCGTGGCCACGGGTCATGAGCTTCCTTTGGGTTTCCCCATCTCTCATCCCACAGAGCATCCTGTCCCTTAGGGCCACGTCTAGAATCTCCCGCCATTCGCATGGGGTTGCCAACAAACGGAGGGCCGCTGCATACTCGGATACGGACTCACCCGGCTTTTGGTCCCTCCTCGTGAAGGCAGCCCTGGCAGAGAAGAAGGATACCTTGGGCTTGAAGTGGTTTCTCAGAGTCGCCAGTATTTCGGTTACCGAAACCTGTTCCACCTCTCGTGGTGCCACCAGATCCATCAGTGCTTGCACTGCGTGGAAACTGAGCATCGTGATGAGAAGACCTTCTCATTTGATGTGCAGAGTACTTTAGCTTCATCTTCACTATTTGTCCCTCCAATGAACAGTCAGGGTTGATTTCTTCCAGTATTGACCTATTTGTTCTCTTTGCTGTCCAAGGGACTCTCAGGACTCTCCTCCAGCACCACATCTCAAAGGCATCTATTCTTCTGCGCTGAGCCTTTCTAATGGTCCAGCTCTCACACCCATACATTACCACTGGGAATACCATTGCTTTGACTATGCGAATTTTTGTTTTCAAGGTGATGTCTCTGCTTTTCACTATATTCCCCAGGTTTCTCATAGCTTGTCTCCCCATAATCAGTCGCCTTTTTATTTCATGGCTACAGTCGCCATCTGCAGTGATCTTAGATCCCAGGAAAGTAAAATCTGTCACTGCTTCTACTTCTTCCCCATCTATTTTCCAGAGACTGATCGGACCTGTTGCCATTATCTTGGTTTACTTGATATTGAGTCTCAAGCCAGCTTTTGCACTCTCCTCCTTCAATCCAATCAAGAGGTTCTTTAGGTCTTCCTCACTTTCTGCCATTAGGGTGGTATCGTCTGCATATCTCAAATTGTTGAAGTTTCTCCCAACAATTTTGATCCCATGTTGTGATTCCTTCATCCCTGCATTGCGCATGTTTCTCAGTAGCCTTTGGTATTTTGGGTGTTTTTGTTGAGTTTGTGGTTTATTGTTGTGTTGTTTATTGGTTTTATTTTATTTATTTGTTTATTTATTTGTGTTTTATTATTTTTGATGCTTGGTGTTTTAGTTAACTGTTTAGTTTTGTTGTTGTTGTGTTTTGTGGGATGAAGAATGGCCTGTTTGTCATTTCCTTTTTTCCCCATTGCTGTTTTGAAACTAGGTTTCGATGCAGCAATGGGGAAAAGGAAGAGCCGGCAGTCAGCTCGCTCTTCGTGCGGTAAGGTTCTTTGGTGTATGCAAACCAAGACACAGGACACAGCCTCGGGCTGGGTTAACTCAGGTTTATTGCATCGTGGACAGAGGGAACATGAGGTAATGGCGGATCGATAGCTCTTTATATACAGTAGTAATACATTTGAACGTGGTGCCATGGTAGCCCATTGGCTACTGTCTGCGTGACGTCATTTCGGGTCACGCCCTTCTTGTCCAGGTGTAGGTGGTGGCGGGAAAACTTCCCGCGCTGTTGCCTTTGATGAGTTCGGACCAAGAGAGCTTGGACGCTCGCTGCTGCCAGCTGGTGGTCATTAGCTCGCGTCCTATTACAGGGTTTATATGATACAGCTGAAGGTTACATTGTTGCTATAGGCAAGGTTACATTGGCTCAGATACATTGTAATCCATGTGTAAGATAAAACCATCAGAACACAACACCCCTCCCCCCTAGGACGAGACAAAGTCTCGAGCCCACACTTAAACACACTCCCCCCCCCCTTAGGAGACAAAGTCTCTCAGCCAAGATGGCTTATTTCGAACACGCTGGGGTCTCGATGCGGGCTGCCTCTCCCCGGGTTTGCTACCTTCTCTTTGTCCCCTGGTTTCCTGTCCTGTAATTGGAGAGGGAGACTCGTTAGTGACTTGCCGCGGCTCCGCGGCGTTGTTGGGAGGTGTGCTCTTTCTTAGGGAGGAACCGGGGGCACTGGGGGCTAAAGAAAAACCCCTCTTCTCGCTTGGATGGGTGGGGGAACACTCCTGAAAACCCCCCCGGCTCGCAAAATCAAAATCAACATTACAATCGGGGGCAGCGGTCGCGAACTCCTCTCCCCCTTCCCCGGCCCCTGATAGGACTGGCGTATCAAAAGGGTATGAGTCGGGGCCGCTGCTTCTGCCTTCCCCCCTTGCTTGGGACTGTTGTCCACTGCTGTCTCCCCCTTGGGTTAAGCGGGTGGGGGAGAACCCTAACGCTGAATCCTGTTGCTGAGCCCCACTGACTGGCCCACTCACTCGGTGCCTCAGTTGGTCTGCGTGCCTCCTCCAGAGGAGGCCGGTGTTAGTCTCGACCCGGTACGACACTGGCCCCGTCTGTTCTACAACCGTCCCTGGTACCCAGGCTGGCCCTGCGCTGGAATAGTTCCTGCAGTGAACAGGGTCACCGGCGGCGAAACCTTTCGAGACTGCCAACCCTATGTTTTTCCCTTTATCCTCGACTCTCGTCGGGTCTAGCCTGGACAGGATCGTGGTCAGTTTTCGCCGCATCAAGAGCTCTGCCGGCGAGTAGCCTGACGCTAAGGGGGTTACCCTATACGCTAAGAGGAACTGGCATACTTGGTGATTCAGGTCCCCCGGGCCCATGCGCCGCAGCGCCTCCTTTGTTGTACGCACCAGCCGTTCCACTTGGCCATTCGTGGCCGGGTGAAACGGTGCGGATGTGACATGCCGAATGGCGTTTGCCTCCATGAATGCTCCGAACTCAGCGGAGGTGAAACAACTAGCGTTATCGCTGACTAAAGTGTCGGGTAGACCGAACGTGGAAAAGACTCTCCTTAGCTGGCTAATTGTCGTGGCGGAGGACGTGCTCTTTACTGGGATAACCTCCAGCCACTTGGAGAACGCATCCACCACCAGGAGAAACATGGTTCCTCGGAATGGGCCAGCGAAATCTACGTGCACTCTGGACCATGGCCCCCTTGCTGTGTCCCATTCCCTATGCGGAAGACGGGCCGCCTCAGGTCGGGATCCCTGGCATGCCTCGCAAGTGCCGACCATGTGCTCAATGTCCGCGTCCAGCTGTGGCCACCAGAAGTAACTCCGGGCCAGCGCCTTTGAACGAACTATGCCCGGGTGGCTGACGTGCAGCAGTTCGAGCACCCTCGTCCGCAGGGGCGTAGGGACCACCACCCGTTGGCCCCACAAAAGGCACCCCCTTTCCAGGGACAACTCTAGCTTTTTCCGAAAGAATGGGTCGAACTCTGTACTCGGGGACGATGCCGGCCACCCCTTCTGTACCCATGAACTAACTTTCTCCAGCGTTCTGTCCTTGCCTGTCGCCCTAGCAATGTCGGCTGGTACTATTGGGGGTGCGTCTAAGACCTCAATTAGCAACACCTGGCGGTCTCTTTCTACTCTCGCCTTTTGGTCGTCCGACAAGGGCAAAGGGGATCTCGAAAGTGCATCAGCATGGCTGATTTCCTTTCCGGGCCGGTACTCCAACTAATGTTGGTATGCGTTGAGGAAAATAGCCCATCGCAGCATTCTCGGGGACAGGATCTGCGGCGTGGGCTTGCTTGCCGTGAAAATCCCTAACAGTGGCTTGTGATCGGTCACGATTTTGAACGGGCGGCCATACAAAAAATCGCGAAATTTTTTGGTTCCCGCTACTATTGCTAACGCCTCCCTGTCGGTTTGTGCGTAATTTCGCTCCGCTTGGGACAGGGACCTTGAGTAAAACGCTACCGGGGCCTCCCTTCCGTCCTCCAACACGTGGCAAAGCACCGCCCCCACCCCCACCGGGGATGCATCACAGACTAGGACCACTGGCCGTTTGGGGTCGAAGTGCGTCAGGATTGCCTCAGATGTTAGGAGTTGCTTTAGCTCTTTGAACGCCCTCTCGTGCTCGTCACCCCACATCCATGTCTCCTCCTTTTTAAGTAACCGATGGAGCGGTTCGGCCACGGACGCCTTCCGCGGGAGGAATGTATGGTAAAAATTGAGGAGCCCCAGGAAGGACTGTAGCTCGGTTTTGGATGTGGGGCGAGGGGCCTTTTTAATGGCTGCTACTTTGGATTTAGACGGCTTAATCCCCTCGGGTGTGATCCGGAACCCTAAAAACTCGACCTCGGTTTCGAAAAAGACACATTTGTCCTTCCTCAATCTCAGCCCCGCTTTCTCGAACACGGTCAGTACTTTGTCCAACCTCTTTGCCAGTTCAGCCTCACTCCCCCCTGTTATCAACACGTCATCAAAATAAGGCAACACCCCCTCCAGACCCTTCAGGAGGCGTTCCACAAGCGACTGAAAAAGGCCGGGTGCCGAGTTCACGCCAAACTGTAACCGCGACACCTGGAACGCTCCTTTATGTGTAACTATCGTTTGTGCCGCGGCCGTGGCGGGGGTCACAGGAAGTTGCTGATAGGCTTGTGCCAAATCGAGTTTAGCGAAACACTTTCCCCCATTCAGCCTGGCCAAAAGGTGGCTGATCACTGGCACCGGGTATGCATTAGGGCGGATCGCCTTGTTAATTGTACACTTATAATCAGCGCAAATGCGCACCTCCCCGTTAGCCTTTAGAGCCGTTACAATTGGAGTTTCCCACTCCGCGGAATCAACAGGAATAAGAATCCCCTGGCCCACCAGTTTGTCCAGTTCCGCCTCTATCTTGTCCTTGAGTGCGAACGGCACCCTGCGCGGTTTGAGTCTTATCGGGCGGACCTCCGGGTCTATGTCGAAAGCTACAGGGGGTCCCTTGAACTTTCCGAGTCCTTTCTTAAAAACGGCGGGATGCGCATCGCAAACCGCTTGTATTGAGTCCCCCCCCACGGTATGCACTCCCCCTATGAACAAACCTAAGGGCTGAAACCACTGTGTCCCTAGGAGGCTACAGCTTCCCCCCTTGAGGACAACTAGGGGCAGTTCCGCAGAATGTCTCTTAAAATTGACCCGAAATTTCCCGACCCCCAACACCGGAATGCTGTTTCCCTGTACGTCTCGTAGCGTGGACCTCAACGCTTTAAGTTTGGGCCGCACGTGGGGGTCGATTTTCAGGAACTCTTTCTGGGGAATTATAGAATAGGAGGACCCCGAGTCAATTTCCATCTTAATAGGGGCCCCTTGTACTAATACCTCAACGAAGTAATGGGACTGTCCCGCGGACACGCTGAACACTGGGGCGTCGTCCTCGCTGTCGTCCGAGACGCGGCCCACGCCATCCTGCTTCCTCGTGGTCTGGGCGCCATCTTTGGACCTCGCTGGACGGTCCGGTCTGGCCGCACGGTCTTGTGACTGCCTCCGGCCCTCCTTCCGTTTTCTGCATGCCTTGGCGATGTGCCCCCGACGGCCGCAGGTGTAACACTCGGCCTTCCTGAACGGGCATCTCGCGCGCTCATGGGCCGCTCCGCAACCCTCGCAGCGTCGACCACCCTTTCGGACCTTCTGGACCTCCTCGCCGTCGCTGCCTTCCGTAGACGACTTTGAGGCCCGTCGAGTTGCGTGCACCGACTGTCCGGACTTCCCGTGCACCGAATTTTCCGTCTTGCCGGCTCTAGGACGCCACTCACGCCACTGGTGCATCTCGTCCACTCCAGCATTCGTGGACTCTGCGGCTTCCGCGGCCTCTACGACCTCTGCCAGCGTGGGTGGCGGCTCCTTGTTCATCAAGCTGCGCTGTACCTCCTTGTCTTTCAGGCCACACAACACGCCGTCCCTGAGGGCCATCTCTAGGATGTCGCCCCATTTACAGGGGGCGGCGGCTATCCTCATGGCGGCCACGAATGCCTCAACCGACTCATCCGGCGCTTGGACTCGCCTCCAAAACGCGCTCCGAGCGGGAAACATTGCCCTCGAGGGACAGAAGCGCTCTCGCAGCAGCTTCATGATGTCGTCCGCCTTAAATTCGCTCACCTTCTTCGGAGCGATGATGCCCACCAGCGTCCGCTTGGTTTCCATCCCGAGCATTCTGGTGAGGATGGCCCTCTTCCTCTCCTCGTCGTCTCCTTTGACTCTGAGTTCCACCAGCGCCGCCTGGAAGTCCATCTCAAGCAGCTCCCAGTCTTGCGGTTTGGTGATGTTGAACCCGCTCTGTGCCCTGGCTGTTCCGTGGGGATCCATTATCCCACCTTCGTCGCCAATTTGGTGTATGCAAACCAAGACACAGGACACAGCCTCGGGCTGGGTTAACTCAGGTTTATTGCATCGTGGACAGAGGGAACATGAGGTAATGGCGGATCGATAGCTCTTTATATACAGTAGTAATACATTTGAACGTGGTGCCATGGTAGCCCATTGGCTACTGTCTGCGTGACGTCATTTCGGGTCACGCCCTTCTTGTCCAGGTGTAGGTGGTGGCGGGAAAACTTCCCGCGCTGTTGCCTTTGATGAGTTCGGACCAAGAGAGCTTGGACGCTCGCTGCTGCCAGCTGGTGGTCATTAGCTCGCGTCCTATTACAGGGTTTATATGATACAGCTGAAGGTTACATTGTTGCTATAGGCAAGGTTACATTGGCTCAGATACATTGTAATCCATGTGTAAGATAAAACCATCAGAACACAACAGGTTCATTAGGTCGGTCAGGTGAAATGGAGGCAGAGAAGAGGTATCTTCTTCACAATGGTTCTCTCCTCTTTGCCTCCTTTTTCCCTTGCTTACCTAACGGGAGATTGGCAGGCAACGATCCATAAGGGGTGGTGCTCTTCCTTGCGGATTGATGATTGCTGCTTTTCTATTACCTCCACCGCTGTTTCGTGCTAGTTCTTGAAATAGTGGTGTGGGTAGTAGAAAGGCAGCATCCAGTCATTCACCAGGGAGTGTGCTTCCCCTGACGAATTGCTGCCTGCTGCTTTCTTTTCCATCCCGGCTCAACTTACCTTGAGGTCGGCAGTGGTCTTGCCATGACTTCAGCGGGGTAGTGTGGAGGAGAGGGAGTCCCTCTTCTCCCCATTGTTCTTTGGAAAGAAGGCCGGCGGTTGTCTCACCGTATTTTTTTGCAGGTTTGGGTTAGCGAGGCCATAAGGTGCTGCATCCACCTGTGGCAGCCTTGTGTTCCCATTGTGTGAGGCGTTATTTTATTTTATTTTTTGCACACCGGCTTTTTCAGCATTCTGCACGCTCATGCCCTTCAGCCTGATTGGCTGAAGTGGTCATGGTGCGGAGGATGCTGGGGCTTGAAGTTTTGTGGGTTTTTTTGTTCATGTTCGTGCAGCCGTTTTTTCTGTGGCTCATTTTGTATTGGGTGCACCGGCTTTCCCAACATTCATTCTGCTTGCTCTCGCCTGTCAGCCTGATTGGCTGAGAGGTGGCGCGGCATGGAGGATGTTAGGACTTGAAGTTGTTTTGTTTTGTTTGCGTTCATGGGGCAGTTGCCTCACTGGTGACTGCTGGACCCTTGCGGTGATGTGCGGGCTGGGTAAAGGCAAGTACCGGTGGCTCAGTACGGGATAGTATGGATGGGTGCGGGTGTGTATGCCGGAGTCCAACGGTTAATGTCCTTCTTTATAGATAAAGATTAGTCAGTAGTTTGGAAAGAGACCCCCTTCCTTTAAAAAAAATCATTTCAAATCCATTTATGAGTCCAGGGTGAAAGAATCCTGCTTCTACCCATCCATCCACTCCCTCCCTTGGCTCTCAGAGACTTTTCTCAACCCAGGAAACTGGGGGGGGGGGGGGGAGAATGCACTAGAAGGAAGCCAACTACCCTCCCTTCCATTCCCACACCTGGTTTCAGAAAGGTCACAGCTGGGTCAGCCTGTACTTTTTCTCCAGTGCTTTCTTATCCACCCATATCACTGGGCTGCGGTTATAAGAGTCAGTTCTGTGCAAAAGTGAAAAGAGATTGCTAAGACACCAAAACTTGTTTTACATGTGGCTTTTTTATGCAGGCATACTCCAGAAGGCTTTTAAAGGAAGCGGCCACTCATTTGCAAAGTTCAGTTACATTTCCCACCACCACCACCAATTCTTAAAGAAAGCAACTTTCCAGTCCCATTTTGCCCTTGGGCTTCTCATCAACTTTTTGGTATTTGGGCAAAATCGCCCTGTCCCGGAGGCAAGGAGAAAAGTTTGGGGGTGGGGGTAGCCTTGAGACATTACTATTTTGCCTCTTTAAAAAGGGGGGCGGGGGAAGAAAATATAAATATTTTAAATAATATTTAAACAAAAAGAAAATTAAAATAATCCCTGACATGTCCTTTTGAAAACAGCCTATCCTCCAGAAGACAAGGGAGGTGGCCACTGAATCTCTAGTTGTATAAGTGTTCTGTAATGGCTGAGTGTGTTGCATGCAGCTATTGGGGCTTTGATGGCTCAATGGTTAAGAAGCTTACCTTGTTATCTGGAAGGCCAGCAAGACGGCAGTTCGAGACCCGGGTACTACATGACTGTTTGAGCATCTGTCTCTGTCCCTGCTCCTGCCAATCTAGCAGTTCGAAAGCAAAAAATTGCAAGTAGATAAATAGGGACCACTTCGGTGGGAAAAGATCTTGAGGACATGAAAGGAGCCTCATTTAGGCATCCCCCGAGTAGAGGTCCTACAGCAAAACTCCTTTCAACTGAGAATAATTTCTGACACGCTATTATTATTATTATTATTATTATTATTATTATTATTATTATTATTATTATTATTATTATTATTATTATTATTATTATTATTATTATTATTATTATTATTATTATTATTATTATAGCTATCCTGAAAATGCTGCATCCGTTTAATTGCAGAGGGGGTAGAAATGATCCATGTGCAAAATTAAAAATCAGAGTAGGTTAAAACTATCTGACTCCGGTATGGTTAAACTATTATAATCTATAACTATAAGAAGTAGGATGGTTGCTGAGTATCCAGCATTAGTGCCCACACCCGGCCCAACCATCCTGTACCGAGTCGACCACACTTACCTTAAGATGTAACTCACAATGCTGCAATGGTCCGCAAACAAAGAACGAGGTGTTTGTCCCACAAATGCAGACAAAAAACTACAATTCCCAATGTCCTCTGTGCCACGCCACCCCTCAGCCAATCGGGCAGAGGAGTCCAGGAAAGCTGGTGTGCGGAACAAACCGCCTCACGCAGCGGGAGCGCAAGGCTGCCGAAGGTGGACGCAGTGCTTTGCTGCGCTTCCCCAGCCCCGTCAAATAATAATAAATAATAATAAATAATAATAAATAATAATAAATAATAAATAAATAAATAAATAAATAAATAAATAAATAAATAATAATAATAATAATAATAATAATAATAATAATAATAATAATAATAATAATAATAATAATAATAATAATAATAATAATAATAATAATAAATTTTAATTTTAATTTATATCCCGCCTTCTCAACCGAGGCCAACTCTAGGCAGCAAACAACATAATTGATACAATACTATAATCCCAAAATACAATATAGCAATACAAAAAATAAATCAGAACAATAATAAACAGTACAAATCACATGGTAACAAATTCAAAAATATACATCAGCATCAAATATCTTTTAACATCACACACAATCTTCTTCCCTCCCATCGAAAATCAGCCAAAGGTGGGCAAACAAGGGACCAAGGTCCACATAGCAAGGAGGAAAAAGTCTGTGGCCAGCTATACTCAAGAAAGTCACTGAACAAACTCAGTCTACCCCCCCAGTTGCCCCCACTTCCCCTGGCCAGTGGGACCAGGGGAAGGAGCATGTGACAGCACCTGCCTCCCATCCTCAGGGCCGGTGGAGTGAGCCCTGAGGAGAGGCAACGCAGCGGCGGCAGCAGCGGGGCTCCAGGCAGCGTCTCCCTTTTGAAGCCCTCCGGCAAGCAGTCTCGGTGAGGCTAAGGAGACGCACCTGCCTCCAATCCTCAGGGCCGGTGGAGTGAGCCCTGAGGAGAGGCAACGTGGCGGCAGCGGTGGCGGCGGCGGCGGCAGCGGCGGCGGGGCTCCAGGCAGTGTCTCCCTTTTGAAGTCCTCCGGCAAGAAGTCTCGGTGAGGCTAAGGAGACGCACCTGCCTCCCTTCCTCAGGGCCAGTGGAGTGAGCCCTGAGGAGAGGCAACGCGGCAGCGGCTGCCAAAGCCACAGCGAGGCCACCGCTGGCCTTCTTCACTCGAGCAACGGGGAGAAGAGGGACTCCCCCTCCTCTCCACTACCCCACTGAAGTCACGGTGAGTCCACAGCTGGCCTCAAGGTAAGTTGAGGTGGGGAGGAAGGAGCAGGCAGCACTCCATCAGGGGAGGCACTCTCCCTGGTGGATGACTGGCTACTTCCTTTCTATTACCCCCACTGCTGTTTTGTGTTAGCTCACTGCTACCTTTGTTTTTTCCCAATTAACTATTTCGAAGGTTCTTCAAAACAGCTAATGGGGGGGGGGGGGGGGAAGGCCACCTACCTCCCATGGCAGGGAAAGGAAAAAAAACCTTCCGCCTCCCCCTTCCCTCTCTACTCACCTGGATGCAGCAATCACCGTTGCCAACCTGTATGGCAATTACTGTACGGTACGGTAATTTGGCCCTCCGTATGATGTATGACTACCGTATGGAGATGTACAGTAATTTTCAATAATTTTTGAAAAATATTTTTAAAAAAGATTATTTCCGGTTCCGTCCTGGGTCAAAATGAAAAAAACAAAAACAAACAGATTACTTCCATTTTCTTTCCTCATAAATATTCAAAAAAAAATGCCTGCCCAGGCTCTGCCCATAGCTCCACCCAGGCTCCACCCATAGCTCTGCCCAGGCTCTGCCCAGACTCCGCCCAGTATGTGCGCACAGAAATGGGTCTGTGCATGCACGAAGCCCGTATGGTAACGTACGGTAATTTTTGTGCAGCCCGTACGGTAATGTACGTTTTCCGGGTTGGCAGCCTCCCCCACACCCCTCTCTCGCTCGCTCTCTCTCTCTCACACACACACACCTCGGCTGGGCTGCACATATCAAACCTGCCCAGTTTGATGGGCAAAAGATGCTAGTTCAAAATATAATGATTGTTGGAGATGCAAAAAAGTTGGGACAAACCTCCAGTTATGGTCTTCTTCTGTGTCTAGGCCAAACATGAAACTTCTAAAAGGAAGGCTCCTTTTGGTGAGTTCATTTCGTAGTTCCTTTCACCTGACCTAGTGTGAGAAAGATTAGCTGGCAACACAAGATTTCCATTACCAGGATATGCCCGATTGTGGTTCAAAAATACCACAATCAGCTTTTTGTGGAGACCGTAATAATGCATAACTAACAGTAAGATAAAGCAAAGAGGTGCCCCTTTTGGTGTTGGTTTTGTAAGTTTTAATTGTTTATAATTGTGGTATAGTTTTACACATATTGAAGAGTCTATGCTTGTTATATATGACGAAAAGGAACTATGGAGTAGAATTTTTACTGAATCAAATATCTGTATTGTTATAAGTATTTCTTTTACTATAGTTTTTTTTACACATTTACAATAAACATTCTTAATTCTTTTTTTTTAAAAAAAAAACCACAGTCTTCGAGGAGGCTCTTTCTGTGTAACCCTTCATTTATGGTGGGTTTGTAACCATGTAAAGAAAATGTAGAAAAAAGGTATTTTGAGAAATCAATCAACTATTGTATATAAGAGTAGCACTGTTACAAACACACACAGGCACAAACTCCTTCAGTATTTATTTATTTATTTATTTATTTATTTATTTATTTATTTATTTAGTGTATGGCACTTGTACACATTGAGTCAATATATAACAAAAAGAAAATATATACAGATATGGCATTTTTTCCAATCATTCTCTTCTTCATGCATCCTGCAGATCATGCTCTTCATTGCCTCCAATAGTGGCACTGGATAAAGGTGGATTATTGAATGGATCTAATACAGTATGTCAGCACTTACAGTATGTCAGCAATATTCAGATCTAATACAGTATGTCAGCATTTACTGGTAGTTCTGGATTCTGCCCTTTTTTTGCGGTACTCTCTTAGAAGAGCATTTTCTCTTGCAAATTTCTGGTGGAGGAATGTGACTTAATGCTGGAAGCCAGGAAGTAGGTGTGGACCTAATTGTTCCAGATATAGTGTGCATGGTGTTAATAAGCTGCACATCAACTTTGCTTAAATGGGCGCTGTTTAACAAAACAGGGGTGCAGTATTCTGCTGCGGATTAAACTAAACGTAGAGCAGAAGTTCGTAAAATAGTGGTGAAGGTCCCCAAGTTGTACCGCATAATTTCTGTATGATATTATTCCTTATTTTAATTTTTGCTGGGGATTTTAGGAGGTGTGATTTAAATGCCAAAGTACAATCTAGGGTGATGCCTAGGTACTTAGGCTCTTTAACATGAACAAGATATTTCCCATCATATATACTGTTAGTTCTCTATATGCTAATTTATTATTCAGATGAAAGCAAGTAACTTCTGTCTTGGTGATATTTGGTTTAAGGCACCATCTACAAAAGTAATTTGTCACTGCAGAGATATCAGTTGTAAGGGTCACTTCTGAAGCCTAAAGTGACCTATGCCTTGTAACTATCACCCAGTTTCAGCAATAGATTTCTTCTTCTTCTTCTTCTTCTTCTTCAGGAAAGAATTTTAAAGATAGGCATTCTATGTTTTTAAAAAAGGAAGAAAGAAATTAGAAATTGCCAGATGCCAAAATGGGGCAAAAAGAACAAACCTTAGAAAGAAAATGTTCTGCAGACACAGGAAGGCATATTTCTTGTTAAAAACACTTCAGGAAATTCAGCTCCTTTTAATTCTTGGCTGTCGACCTGGAGAAGGAGATTATGTTTCTCTTTGCCATAAAAAGGAAGGAATAAATTGATCTTAAGACATTGGACTCTGGTGAAGTCACACTGCAATCCTAAAAGTGTCTACTCAGAAGTAATCCCTGCTAATTTCCTGACATTTACTCCCCAGTGGGTATAGGATTGCTGCCTCATTGACTGCCCTGTCTAGATAAAAAGGTACTGTATTGATTATGAAGACACAGATGTCAAGGGAAGGAAGGATCAGAACCCATTTTCTGCATTGTAACTCCCAGAATCCCTCAAACTGCCAAAAAAAGTAATGTATCCCAGCTTTAACAAATACTGCACTTTAGAAGAATGCAAGTTGCATGGAAAGTAACTCCCCATGTTCTGTCCATGAAGGTCTTCCACAATTGCTCAAGGAATGCCTGAAGAATAAGCGTGGGAGTGTGGTAGAGTAGTTATAGCAAAAACATGGAGCTGGAACTCAGGTTTAAATCTCCACTGAGCCACAAAACTCACTAGCTTGCTTCGAACTGATCAGTGGTTGCCTTCTCTTAACTTTGGTTTATCTTGCAAGATTATTTATGACAAGAAGGTGGGATTGAGGAAGACAATGGACACCAGCTTCTTGAGCTGACTGGAGGAATGTGTGACTAATAAATAAGCAAATGTACAATTAAGAAGTTGGGGAAGGGCTGGAAACAAGTGTATTTAGTTTACTTACTAGCCAATTACCTGGCCTTGCTTGGGTTTTATTTTTCTTTAACGTAGGCCAGCCTTTCCCATGGAAACCTCATGGGGTGTGTGTGGGTCACTCCTGCCTCCCTCCCTTCCTCAGTCTCTCTCTTCCCTCACCCATCCCCTCTCTTCCTCCCTCACCCATCGACTGCCCTTCCCATACATGTGTCTGTCCCTACCTGGGACTGTGACATTAGTCAGCTCAATTACATCACAATGATGTCACAATCGGGTGACCTACCTGGGGCTATGACATTAGCATCACTGTGACATCACTTGGACATACACACACCCTCCTGTCGAGTATACTTCCCTTTGCAGATGAATTTAGGGGCATACACCCCCATGGGGCTCATGACACCACCACCACCACCCCCAGTGCTGGTCTTTGGAGGGCAAGGTACAAATGTGCCAATTTTTAGCGTGAATGGTTCAGTGGTGTGGATTTCTATAGAGCACATACAAGACCACACACCCGGTTGACCTACTGGGCGAACTCCGCTGGGCCGAAGGCAGTGGGAATGGCGGTGGCAGTGGTGATGGGGTGGCGGCTTTTTAGGGCCACCAGAGAGCAGGTCATGAGGGGAGAAAGGTGCATGGCATGAGTCAGTCTTTTTTTTCCTTGCATGCGCTGGCTGTCCCGCTTCCTCTGCGCTTGTGTCCTCCTGTCTGATTGGCTGATGTGGGCCGTGATGCAGAGGACGCTGGGATTCATTGGTTTTTTTTTGTTCACGTTTCTGGGGCAATGGCCCCACTCTCAGCTTCCGTACCTTTGTAGGGATGCTGTCCGCAAATTAAGGTAGGTGTGGCTGGCTCATTACGGGATAGGCTGGGCATGTGTGGACATGCATTCCGCACACGCACGACCACATCCCTTTCTTATAGGTTACGATATAGATTTATTATATCCTTTCTTTGCCACCTTTCTTCCACAAAGGGACCCAAGGCAGCTAACAATAATTGAAATCTAAATGTTCTCAAGTGGAGATTTTTATTGTTCTGTGAAGTACATATTCCCAGTGTAGCTATATGGCGTCAAAGCCTGGGTATTGACTAAAGCAAAAATTGAAACTTTTGAAATGTACATCTCAGATGGCTGCTAAGGATATCATGGGTGGACCATGTGACAAATGTAGAAGTGTTGCACCAGACAGATAAAGAACAAAAACTCTTTAAGACCATAAAGCAAAGAAAGCTCCAATACTTTAGGCATATCTTGAGGAACAACATGAAATATAGAGTACTCCAAGTCGCTCTGCAAGAGAAGATCCCTGGGAAGAGAGGTCCTGGACGTTGGCAGACTTCATGGCTGAAGAACCTGAGAGACTTGTATGTACTCAGAAGAACTGTTGAGGAATTAAGAAGAGGAAGACTATTGCCATGATGATAGCTAATATCGGGAATGGATATGTACGTGAAGATGAAGTGAAGTAGTCGGAGGAATCCAGTGTTACTGGATCCAGTGTTGCTGTGAGGATTTATAAGCTCCATATATATATCACTAGATGTCTAGATGACACTTCCTTTATTCTTTGCCATGTCTAGCATGTAGAAGCAAAGTACACTGAGGGGGGGAGCTAAAGGATAACAAAGAACCTTCTTGTTCTAACATGGACAAAGAAGAAAAAGTGTGCCTATTTAAAGTAAAATAACCAGAAAAATAAAATGAATCAGACTCATTGTAAATAGGTTTTCAGCCCTAAAAGCTCATTAGATATTTTTTTAAAAAAATAATCAAACTCTAAACAAGATTCCATCTTTATTAGGGTAAATGAAATGTTATGAAATAGTTGGTGAGTTTTGTAAGGCTCATCTCTGAGCCAGGGTTTATTTTTAACAAAAAGATATGAAGTAGAAAAGCCCTAGGGGGTTAATTTAGGGATGGAGAAAATAACACTTCATAATTTAAAGATTGCTCACTGGAAGGACAAATAGTAAAGATGAAGCTAAAATACTTTGGACATCAAATGAGAAGGGAGGATTCACTTGAGAAGGCATTGATGTTGGGAAAGGTGGAAGGCAAAAGAGGAAGGGGGAGGCCAAGGATGAGATGGCTAGATGGCATTGTAGACACAATGGGCACAGAGCTGGGAGGGCTGAGGGGGATGGTGGAGGACAGAGGCGCCTGGAGAGCAATGGTCCATAGGGTCGCAAAGGGTCGGAACCGACTGTGTGACTGAACAACAACAACAACAACAAACCTGTATCTCGCTTCATGACTCATATGGAAAAGGATCATGTTACTTGTGGAGGAGATGCCTGATTTACATATTCTTTTCTGACCCACCTCTAATGATGCTGAGACCCCGATGGCATCATTTTACTTGCTCCTTAGGCATTTCCAAATGAGAGCCCATTTGCATTGTTCAAAAAGTGTTAAGGGACCCATTCAGGATGTTAGGCATCCGAACAAGTGTAGTCGCTATCATTTCAACATCATAGGAGGTCAACAAGTGGACTTCATCTCCCCATGTCCATACAGACTCCTTTCAATGTCTAAAAAAAAAGTTGTTCTGGTCCACTTCTACCACAAAAATTAACAACGGTGGATAGATAGGATTGGCCCCTGAGGAGTCCTGACAAGGTAAATTTGGATCCTGGATTCACCAAAGTAGCCACTCCCACCCAATCTTTGTAATTTCACTCTAGATTCCCTGTCTTTCTTTTATTGGATAGCAGTGGGAATGATTTACAGGGTTTCTGTACCTTAGGTGTTCTTGGACTTCAATTCCTAGAAGCCCAAGTCAGCACACTTGCTGATCAGAGCTTCTGGGAACTGATGTCCAAGAACCTCTGGGGGCCCAAGAGTCAGAATAGTACTGACTTTCGAGCAAGAGTGACGTTGACCTTGACCTATACCTATACCTTGCTAAGTTGCAGAGAAGTTGTCTGTCTGCAAACGTTCAAATGTTAACTTTGCAACATTCTCCTGGAAAAAGAAAATAACCCTTAACTGATCCAGAGGGAGATAAAATATTATCTCTTCTGTTGGCTGTATACAGCCTCTCTTCCCCTTTCTTTGGAATCCCAACTACCTTCGTTGCGGCTCTCTCGTTAGACTTTCACAAGGTTACAGACGTATCTGCCTTCAACTCACTCCTGACAGGTTTCACCCAGGGGCACCCACCGTTTGTGGTGCAGAGAGGTTTGTCCCTTCCCTTTGAGCTCCATCCCCATTTCATGTTCTGACAGTTCAAGGGACGCCTGTGCATTTGATCACTAAATGCAAAAAAATAGCTCCAGCCTTTGACCCATCCACATACAAAGCTGCCTCCCTGTTTATCCTTACAGTCACCAAGCTGTTTCTCATTCTTGTGTGATGGCACCGCGCATGATCTCAGCGGGATCTAGAGCCCGCTGTCGGAAGGTCATGGTGTCTTTTATGTGCTTAGGCATTTAAATCATATGAGATGGCTGTAAACCTCCCCCCCCCAGCCCCATAATAAAGCATCAGCAACTAATGGTAAGCATCATCTTAGCGATGGATGTATCTTTGTCTTACTTCAGCTCCTCCCTCTGGCCAGTGCCTCATTTATTTTTTAAAACAAAGCTCATGGGATTTGAATAATATATTCTACGGATCAGCACCGGGATGATCCATGACTTCAAGGGAGAAATTCTTCAGGCTGAGTTCGTAGGTTTGTCTCTCTCCTCTCTTGGCATCTCATTTGCTTTTCTTTTATAAACTCGAGAGATTTTAATAACAAAGTCTATGGATTTGACCAGATTTTTTTCTTCTTCTTTCACATCCAGATCAAACTTTGCACTGCCAAAATATAGCCACCTTCTTGGCTTTGTCACTGGCCATAATTAAACATTCATCAGTACAGTCAAAATTCTACATACAAATTTATTATTATTATTATTATTATTATTATTATTATTATTATTATTATTATTATTATTATTATTATTATTATTATTATTATTATTATTATTATTATTATTATTATTATTATTATTATTATTATTATTATTATTATTATTATTTAAATTTGTACCCCACCTTACTCACACAAGTGCGACTCAAGACGGCTTCCAAACAAAAATAAATACAATATACAAACACATACCTGTCAACCTTCCCAGATTGGCCGGGATTTCCTGATTTTCGGCACCGATTTGCCCCATTTCCCACCCGCAGCTGCCAAAACCCTGGAATTGGTAGCGGGGGGGGGGAGAGGTACTGCACATCCCTTCTGCACGGATCGCCGTCTACGCATGTGTTGGACCCTTCTATGCTTGCGTTGGACCCTTCTACGCTTGCGTAGAACCCTTCTACACATGCGTAGAAGGCGATCTGCGCAGAACCGCTCTGTGCAGGTCGTGAAGAAGGCAACCTGCACAGAACCGTTCTGCGCTGGTTCCGTATTTTCCGGAGCCACGGTTGACAGGTATGTACAAACATGATATGCAATAAACAATAATACATGAAATATACATGAGAATATAACAAAGCAAAATTATGATAAGATACAACAACAACAATAATAATACAATTCACAATATACTTTACAACAAAAAATTTCAAGGTCACAGAAAGGTTTAGCAATAATACAATTACACTCAGAGATCGAATTATACAAAAAATCACAATATAAAATACAATATCATACAATAACAATAAAATACAATAATCATTAATCGTCCCACCGAAAGAAAAACACCTGGCACCCAGCACTCACCCCAATCACCTCTCCCAAAAAAAACCCAAAAAAACCGGAGATGGAGAGAACAGGAGCAATGGACCCCTGCCACCAAGGTCCAAGTCCAAATCCTTACCAATGGTCTCAAGCACCCATTAAAGTGGTCTGCAGTGGCTCCCACACCGATGCCATTGGTCCTGGAGTGAGGCAGGAAACATTGCCGGCTGTAATTCATTCATCGAGATTGGTTGTATCTCAAAAAATTCTTATCTTTATTTTTCCATAGGAATGCATTGATTGCAATTTCCCATAGGACTGTGTTGAATTTCATTTCTTGAAAAAATCCTATTAAAAATTGTATCTTGAACCTTATTTTTCCTGAGATTTCTGGATGTATCTTGAGTTTTTCTAAAGTTGAACCATTCTTATTTCAAGGTTTGTCTGTACAGTAAAACACCCCGCTACGACAGAGCTCCATTCTGACAACCTCTGTTGTAACCCAAAAATTTTTTAACCCGAAACATCCATAGGGATGCATTGAAATTTTTTTTAAAAATGATCCTGAATTGATTGTTGTAAACCAAAACAAATACATTAAAGGTAAAGGTCGCCCTTGCTCGAAAGCCAGTCGTATCAGACTCTAGAGTACAGTGCTCATCTCTGTTTCTGCAGACGTTAAAAATTTGTAAACTGGGATGACATTTCCATAGGATTTGCCATTGTAAATCAGAGCAAACTTAAACAGAGGCAGTTGTAATCCGGGGTTTTATTGTACATGTTCCTGGTATTAATTGGCAAGGCAGTAAATGAACCGGATTCTGTATCTCTCCACATTTACACTGAGTGTTGTTGTCCACCACTTGTGCATGTTGGTCTTACATTTAGGAACTCTGACATTCAGCCTATTCAGGGTCCTCCAGGTGACCTAGGGGAGGTTGAGTACCTCAGCCATATCCTCCTTTATTGTTATTCTTTGTCCAGTGATCTCCTTCCTCCAGCTTCTAATTTGGTTTTGCTCTTGGGCACCCTCAATAATGTTTGTTCTTGCCATAAAACTCTTCTTGGATCTGAGTTGGTGGGCATGAGGGACATATCCACTCAGAGAATGTCAAGAGTCATTCTCTCGACCCAGTGATCCATTGTAAAAAGGTAGAGATTGAGGTTCTGGGTGGGTTCAACACTAGCACAGAACTGGGGTTTTGCCAGGTTTCAGGATGATGGCTGACGTGTCAGGGAACTGCCATGTTTCCTGGGGGTTCCAAATCAGAAGCCCAATCTCAGAGCAACCATTCCTCAGGGAAAGAGTTTGATTTTATTGATTTTTATTTACAGTTTGGGAATGTCTGGCCAGACATCCCGTTATGGTAATAGAGTACACCATACAGCCAGCAACTCAATGCCAACTGTTGGGCGGCAGTTAACTAACCTGCCTCCCTAAAGGGGCCAATGGCTACGGGCAGATGAGCCCCTTTAGGTGGGGTGATGGCCCCCTCAGTGGAGGAAATGACACTGAAAACCATCATGCTGGGCCCAATGGTAAAATGAGTGGAGGAGGAACTCTGATTCCCAATGGTCATTGAGGCGGAGGAGGCCATGCCAGTTGGACTGGCTGTGAAGGCACACCTTGTCCATATCCTCAAGGCTGTGGCAGTCCATCGGAGTGCTGGTGCCCAAGACTTCTGCTTCTGCCACCACCAGCACCAACGATGACGAGCTGCTCCTATATAACCTCCAGTCTCCTTCAAGGCTGGAGGGAGAGGAGCAAATGTTGCTGGGTGGCAAGCTCCACCCACCGGTCAGCTGAAGTTGGGAAGGAGGGTGGCCGGCCAAAACATCAGCCACCGCCGCCGCTGCAAGCACCACTGCCGATGAGCCACTCCTTTAAAACATCCAGTCTCTTTCAAGGCTGGAGGAAGAGGAGCGAAGGACGCCGGGCAGCCACCTCCACCTGCAGGTCATCTGGAGCTGGGAAGGTGGGCAGCTGAGACATCTGCCACCACCACCGCCAGCACTGCTGTTGAGGTCAAAGCCGTCCCTTCAAGAGCCCCCGGTCTCGCTGGAGGCTGTGGAAAGAGGGGCAGAAGATGTGGGGTGACCAGCCGTACCCTGAGGCTGCCCATGTCAATTGGAGATGGAGGGTACGTGGCTGAGGGACATGCCGCCGCCACCATCTCCCATCTGCAGCCACCGTAAAGAACCCCGTCTGTCCTGATCTGATGGCTGGAGGAGGGGAGATGCTTGTGGTCCCTACCTTTGATGAAGATGGGAGGGCCATTATGAGAGGATGGTCCTTTCTACAGTCTGCTGCCCCACCAGCCTCTCTTCCTAGGGGGAGTTGGGAATGGCCCCTGCTACCACCTACAGATCCCCCTAGATGGACCATTCCAACAGCGAGTGGGAGACTGGAGTGTCAGGCCATGCACAAGTTGGTGGGGCAGGCAGGCAGGCAAGCAGACAGTGCTGGGGCACAGTGGCAGGCGCCCAGGGCACTGCAGCTTGGGACACACCATGACCCCCAAGAAAAGATGGGGCAGCTGAGGGATGGGGCTGGGGGGTGGCAGGATTGGGAGAGTAAAAGATTGCCTGGCCAGGGAGCATGCTCTGCCTGGAGTCAGTGGTGGGGTTCCTGGGGCCCAAATTTGAGTGGTGGCGGGCATTGTGGGGTCCATGGTGTGGGCTGCACTCAGGGAACACAGGACCGATGTTTATTATCTATCCCTCATTCCAGCCCCACGGGTATATCTCTGGGTCCTGGACAGCTGACCCAGAATGACCCCTCCCTTAGGCTGTTGCAGGTGAATGCCAGGTCGGTCTGCACCTTAAACAAATTCATGCCAATGGCATATTTCCTGCTTCTGGAAAAAAGGTGTTATTGGATACGAGTTGCAACCGACGATGACATTCTGGACACATTGCCTCCTTCTCCAGTCCCAGGCTCACTGACTCAGTAATATATGTATGTGTCACGTACCTAATATTTCTTTAGGTTTAACTTCAAGAAAGCAAGCCATGTCTGTCTCCATTTCTGAAGAACACATGAGAACATCTGATTGTATACATGTTCTATTTCATGGAAAGAAGAACCAAGGTTCTTTGGACAACCACTTCCACAATTCTATGCTAGGAGGTTTCTGGGGAGTCTGCAATCCAAAAACACAACTATATATCCCTCTAGTCTCCGTTTTGGCCCTGAAATTTCAGGGAATGGAAATTTATTGGCCTGTTAATTCTATCTGGGCAATGGCAGATGGGGATAGTCATACTGCCAGTTCTCCAGAAGGGCAGACTGGATGGCTTAGTGTCAGAACTGAAGTCTTTACCCCTTAAAGCTGAAAGATAAGACAGGACAACCAGAGAGCGCCAACTTCAAGCTTGCTTTACAGGGTCCGATTTAGTGTGGCGGATTCATATTAGTGTGTTGCCATTGTGCCCCTCCTGCCCACCCCTTTTATTTCCACCTAGAGATACAGAATTCATGCTTGGGATTGTCTAGACCTGTGGTTCCCAACTAGGAGAACACACTCCAGAGCAGGACTGCAATACCCAGAAGCCTAAGTCAGTACATTGGCTGATCAGTGCTTGGGGAATTGACTTAAGCTTCTGAGAATTAAAGTCCAAAAATCAAAGTTCAGGAAACACTGGAATTTACAGTAGACGTCAGATAAAGTACAAACTCCATTCCACAAGTTTGGACTTTATCCAATTTTGGACTTTATCTGAATCAAATGGGTGATGCATTGAATAACATCCAAAAAATAGACTTTATCCGAGGTTTCTATATCAAATACTTCAGATAACATCCATTTTTAAAGCGGTTTTGGACTTTATGCTATGCATCATGTGTGCATGAAAACCGCGACTTTATCCGAATCGGACTTTATCCAAATCGGACTTTATCTGAGGCACCACTGTACTTTAAAATAGTGATTACCATCATTAAGGTTCAGGATCTAACAACTTATACTTTACTGTTGCCAATGTGTGTTGTCTTTGGGTCATTGTTAATGTTCACTGTTTTTGCCCAAATTCAATTTGATTTATTGTTTATGCTTAACTTTGCATATGGTCCCTGACTTCATTCTGAGTTTCCAGCAGCCATTTGGTGGTCACCAATGGCCCAGCTCTGAAAGAGATGGCATGGGACCTGAAATCAAGAGATGGCGGCTGAACAGTTAATCAGTAGCTGCACAGAATGCCTGCTCATGTACAGTATCACTAAACAGAGATGCAGATGGTCTTTAAAAAAGGAGACTGAAGGTGATTCTACCTGTACTAAGATCAATACGGTAGTGACAGGACATGAAACAAATATCCAGGTATACGTGTCCTTGAGTACATATTGGAAGGCATTGTTCCTCTCAATAGATAAAATGTAAATACAACTGGCAGTTCAGAGTGAGGCCAGAGCAAGGAACTAAGGCTGTAAGTCCTAATTTTCTTACTATTCCATTTGTTTAAAGAAGTTTCATAAATCAGTTTCTAAAGGAAAAAATGCTGTTCTTCAAGCAGTTGATGGCTGTGTTTGGTTTCTCGAAGAACAAAACACCACTTTTGCTTTTTAAATGTTTGAGCCCCTTAGCTTGATGACCAAAAGGTTGGCAGTTCAGCAGTTTGATACCTGAGTGTTCCAAGCACAACCATGCTATGCAGGTAAGCTACTGGGGTGAGGGAGCCCTGCCACTGAAACTCTTCTTTTCCTCTGCATCCCATGTATACTTTTTGGGTACAGGGTTGCTCTTCAACCAGGCCAAACAGATGTATCCTGACTCTAGGAGAGAAGGAGGCAGTGGTGAAGCAGCTGAGTGGGAGCCCAGCATTCTGCTGGCTGAGGTGCCTGCCTTCATTTGACTAATGTCCAGGGTGGCGCTGGAAGTAGGGCAGAATTTATTTATTTATTTATTAGATTTGTATAGCTGCACCAATCGACATGCGACTCTGGGCAGCGTACATAAAATCCCCAACATTTAAACTCCCACCTGCACCAATTAAAAATCTAGTTAAAAACTTTAAAAAGCATGGGGGGGGTTGCTCCCTCTCCACCTCCCCACACCTCCCCTGCCAGCCAGGTTTTCAGCTCTTTCCTAAAGAGCCCCTCCCGTGCACTCTACTGGGACGGGCAGATGTCCTTGGGGTGATGTGGTCTCTTAAGTATCCCAGCCCCACTACCATTTAGGGCTTTAAAGGTAATTGCCAGCACCTTGAATTGCACCCAGAGGCACACTGGCAACCAATGCTGCTTCCGTAGCAGTGGCGAGGCATGGGCATAACACCTGCACCCCATCACCACCTGAGCAGCCACATTCTGGACCAGTTGCAGCCTCTGAATGGTCATCAATGTTCATCAAGGGCAGCCCAATGTAGAGCGCATTACAATAGTCAAGTCTGGAGGTGACCAGAGCTTCCGTAGCAGGAGTGAGGTACAGGCATTACACCCATACCCCATCACTTCATGGGCAGCTGCATTCTGAACCAGCTGCATTACTAACATCCTTCCTGCTGTAGCACATGGTTCTTTAGTGTATGGGACCAAAGACTACCGGACAACCGAAGAGTTGGTTTAACACAGGTTTATTGCATGAGGTTCCAGTGAAGCATGAGGTAATGGCAGTGATACATCTCAATATATACAGTAGCTCTCTACATTTGAATCTTGTAGCACGGTAGCTCATTGGCTGCTACCGGCGTGGCCTCGCCCAGGCACGCCTCCTCTCCTGCTGCCGAATGCAGATCTTTCTTCTGCTGCTGAATGCGGGGAAGGTTTTCCCGCGGCTGTCCGTGATTGAGCAATGTGAACCATGTGAGACTGAACGCTCGCAGCTGCCCTCTATGGGCTGTCTGCTCGCGTTCCTTTACAGCTGATATCATTTGTATCTGGAGTGGTTACATTCTTGCCTTTACAGTATAATGAACATGCATACATACATACATAACATCCCTCCCCCCTAGGATGGGACGAAGTCCCGCAACCAATGTGGCTTGCCGCACATGCGCTTGGGACGCGCTTGCGTCTGACCTAGTACTGGAGAGCCTGTGATCCCTGACTCCGCGGGTGCTTGTCCTGCAACGGGAAACGGGGATTCGTTAGTGGCTCTGTGGGGCGTCCGTGCCTGCCTCGCGCCCGGGGATGGGAAAGGAATGAATAGTTGGGAGGTGAACCCCTGCCTGTTGCTCTCGGACCCCGGGGACCCTCCTATTGTGAACCGCGGAACCGATGAGGTCGCCCTTGTGGTTCGGCTACCTTCTGACCCCTGCTCGGGGGACCTTGAGACTGTGGTGGGTGGACTCGCTGATGCCTCCCGTCTTGGGGGTGTCGGTCTCCGGGAAATTGGCGCTATATTGCATTCTAACTCACAGGGGCTACTGGGACTGGAAGTACCAGGGGCTGAACTGAAACCCCTCTTTTCGCTAGGACGGGTGGGGGACCACTCCGCTAACTCCCCCTGGTACTGTAAATCAACGTCTAAACTTCTATGGGCATCTGTGTTTCGGGGAAAATTCCGGGGGGTATGTGTGAGGTCGGGGCTCTTCCTTTCTGCCGCGAACTCCCGCAAAAGATCTCTGTGGATCGATTCCCTTTCCTCCCCCCTTGGAGGGGGCCCATGTCCCCCTTTCCCTCCCCCTTGGGCTAAGCGGGTGGGGGAGTACCCTAACGCTGATTCGATGCTATTCTCGTCTCCGTCCTGCTCTCCGGGGACCCTGCGCCTGAGTTGGTCCACGTGTCGCCTCCACAGGAAGCCTGTACTGGTCTCTACGCAGTATGAGACGGGGCCGGTTTGTTCTATTACGGTGCCCGGCACCCAGGCTGGCCCCGCGCTGGCGTAGTTCCTGCAATGCACCGGGGCGCCTACGCTGAAACTCTTTGTGGGTTCCACCCCTATGTTCCGCCCTTTGTCCTCTACTCTCGTGGGGTCTAGCTTGGAGATTCCCGTGGCCAGCTTCCTGCGCATCAACAGCTCTGCGGGGGAGTACCCTGAGGCTAATGGGGTGACCCTGTATCTTAGCAGGAATTGGCACAATTTCAGGTCGAGGTCTCCGGGGCCCATGCGCAGCAGCGCGTCTTTCGTGGTGCGCACGAGGCGCTCTACTTGGCCGTTGGTGGCCGGGTGAAAGGGGGCAGAGGTGACGTGCCGAATGGC
Source organism: Bradypodion pumilum (assembly GCA_035047305.1). Taxonomy (NCBI): domain Eukaryota; kingdom Metazoa; phylum Chordata; class Lepidosauria; order Squamata; family Chamaeleonidae; genus Bradypodion; species Bradypodion pumilum. The sequence goes on along the minus strand of JAWDJD010000001.1, from coordinate 11,498,831 downwards.
GTTTCGCTCCATAAATGCCCCGAACTCGGCGGACGTGAAACAGGTAGCGTTATCGCTGACGAGGGTGTCGGGTAAACCGAACGTGGAAAAGACCCTCCTCAACTGTTTAATTGTTGTGGCCGAGGAGGTGCTCGAGACTGGAATGACCTCCAACCACTTGGAGAACGCGTCCACCACGAGGAGGAAAAGCATTCCCCTGAACGGGCCAGCAAAGTCTACATGTACCCGGGACCAGGGCCCCCTTGCTGCGTCCCACTCCCTAGGAGGCGAGCGAGCCTCTTCTGGCCTTGAGCTTTGGCACGCTTCGCAAGTGCCGACCATGTGTTCGATGTCGGCGTCTAGCTGGGGCCACCAAAAGTAACTGCGGGCTAGCGCCTTTGAGCGGACGATCCCCGGGTGGCTGACGTGCAGCAGTTTAAGCACCCTCGGCCGGAGAGACGTGGGGATCACTACCCGCTGTCCCCACAAAAGGCAACCCCTCTCTAGGGACAACTCTAGTTTCTTTTTGAAAAATGTGTCGAATTCCGCTGCTGGAGAAGACACGGGCCACCCTTTCTGTACCCAGGAGCAAACTGTGGCCAGCGTTTTGTCCTTGCCTGTCGCTTTGGCGATGTCGGCCGGTACTACTGGAGGGGAGTCTAGGACCTCTATCATTAAGACCTGGTGGTCCCTCTCTACTTCGCCCACGTGGCAGCAATCCCGGGGAATGGGGGACCTCGACAGGGCGTCGGCATGGCTGATCTCCTTCCCGGGCCGGTATACCAACGCGTGCTGATACGCGTTGAGAAAATGGCCCACCTGAGCATTCTCGGGGACAGGATTTGGGGCGTGGGCTTATCTGCGGTGAAAATGCCTAGCAAAGGCTTATGGTCAGTCACTATGGTGAAGGGGCGGCCGTACACAAAATCATGAAATTTCTTGGTCCCCGCAATTATTGCTAGTGCTTCCCTGTCCGTCTGAGCATAGTTTCTCTCCGCTTGGGACAAGGACCTAGAGTAGAACGCTATCGGGGCCTCCCTACCATTCTCCAGCACGTGGCATAACACCGCCCCCACCCCCACCGGGGATGCATCGCATATCAGGACCACTGGGCGTTTGGGATTGAAGTGGGTCAGTACAGCATCTGATGCCAGGAGTCGCTTCAGGTCATTGAAAGCCTTCTCCTGGTCGTCGCCCCACTTCCATGCCTCGTCCTTTTTTAACAATTTGTGTAGCGGTTCTGCCACGGCTGCCTTCCGCGGGAGGAAGGAGTGGTAGAAGTTGAGCAGTCCGAGGAACGACTGCAACTCGGGCTTGGAGGTGGGGCGAGGGGCCTTCTTGATGGCGGCTACCTTGGATTGGGCTGGCCTTATTCCCTCGGGAGTGACACGGAACCCTAGGAACTCAACCTCTGTAGCGAAGAAGACGCATTTGTCTTTCCGCAACCGCAACCCCGCCTTTTCGAATATTGTCAGGACCTTTCCCAACCTTGTTGCTAATTCGGCCCGGCTCCCCCCTGTAATCAATACGTCATCAAAGTAGGGTAACACCCCCTCTAACCCCTTCAGGAGGCGTTCCACAAGTGACTGGAAGATCCCGGGCGCCGAATTCACGCCGAATTGGAGGCGCGATACCTGGAACGCCCCTTTGTGGGTGACTATGGTCTGCGCAGCAGCTGCGGCGGGGGTCACCGGAAGTTGCTGGTAGGCTTGGGCCAGGTCGAGTTTAGCGAAACACCTCCCCCCGTGTAACCTGGCCAACAAGTGGCTGACTACCGGCACCGGATACGCATTAGGGCGGATCGCCTTATTGATGGTGCACTTGTAATCAGCGCATATGCGGACCTCCCCGTTGGCCTTGAGCGCTGTTACAATTGGAGTTTCCCACTCCGCAGAATCAACAGGAACAAGAATCCCCTGGCCCACCAATTTGTCCAACTCCGCCTCTATTTTGTCCTTTAGTGCGAAAGGCACTCTGCGCGGTTTAAGTCTGATTGGACGTACTCCAGGGTCCAGGTCGAAAGTCACTGGGGGCCCCTTGAATTTTCCGAGCCCCTTTTTAAAAACCTCGGGGTGCGCGTCGCACACGCTCTGTATTGGATCAGTCCCGGCGGCGTGTGCTCCCACGGCGTGCACCCCCCCAATGAACAACCCCAGGGGCTGGAACCATTGAGTCCCGAGGAGGCTGCTTTTACCTCCCTTGAGGACGACTAGGGGAAGCGTTGCGGTGTGCTTTTTAAACCGGACCTGGAACTTCCCAACCCCCAACACTGGGATGCGGTTCCCTTGCACGTCCTTCAGTGTGGCCCTCAGCGCTTTGAGCTTGGGCCGCATGCGGGGGGCGATTCTCATGAACTCCCCCTGGGAAATAATAGAGTATGAAGAACCCGAGTCCACCTCCATTCTAACAGGGGCCCCTTGTATTACTACCTCAACGAAGTAACGGGGGTGCTCCGTGGAAACGCTGCAAACCGGCGCGTCGTCCTCGCTGTCGTCGGAGATGCGCCCTACTCCGTCCCACGTCCTCGTGGTCCGGGTGCCGTCCTTTGGCCTCGTGGTGCGGTCCTGCCTCGCCGAGCGGTCTGGAGAACTCCTGGTGGCCTCGCACCGTTTCCGGCAGACCTTGGCGATGTGCCCGTGCCGGCCGCAGTTGTGGCACTCGGCCTTGCGGAATGGGCATTTGGCGCGGGCGTGGGCGGCGCCGCAGCCGTCGCAGCGCCGGCCCTCTCTCTGGACCCTCCGGACGTCCTCGTCGTCGCCGCTCTCCGCAGACGAGTTCGAAACTCGCCGGGCCGCGCGCACCGAGCTCTCTGCCTTGGCGGGCTTCGGGCGCCAGTCCTGAAGCTCGTGCACCCCGGCAGTAGTGGCCTCCGCGGCCTGTGCCGTGTCGAGGACTTGTTGCCACGTGGGAGGCGGCTCCCCTTTCATCAGCACGCGCTGAGTCTCTGTGTCCCTCAGACCGCAGAGCAGGCAGTCCCGGAGGGTGATGTCGGGGAGCTCCCACTTGCATGGGCCGGCGGCCAACCGCAGGGCCGCGGCGAACTCATCGACCGATTCCCCGGGTGCCTGGACTCGCCTCCAGAACGCGCTCCGAGCGGGGAACATCGCTATTGCTGGCCGGAGATGGGCGCGCAACGCCGCAAGGAGCTCTGTAGCTTTGAGGTCGCCCACCTTCCTCGGCGCGATCAGGTCCACCAAGGTCCTCTTGGTCTCGTGTCCGAGCATGCGGACGAAAATGGCCCTCTTTTTGGCCTCATCGGAGACTTCGAGCTCCACCAGCGCTGCGTTGAAGTCTATCTCAAACAGCTCCAAGTCTCCCGGCTTCTTGATCTCGTAGCCGGCGCATGTCTTGGTCCCGTGGGCAGCCATATCCCACCTTCGTCGCCAATTTAGTGTATGGGACCAAAGACTACCGGACAACCGAAGAGTTGGTTTAACACAGGTTTATTGCATGAGGTTCCAGTGAAGCATGAGGTAATGGCGGTGATACATCTCAATATATACAGTAGCTCTCTACATTTGAATCTTGTAGCACGGTAGCTCATTGGCTGCTACCGGCGTGGCCTCGCCCAGGCACGCCTCCTCTCCTGCTGCCGAATGCAGATCTTTCTTCTGCTGCTGAATGCGGGGAAGGTTTTCCCGCGGCTGTCCGTGATTGAGCAATGTGAACCATGTGAGACTGAACGCTCGCAGCTGCCCTCTATGGGCTGTCTGCTCGCGTTCCTTTACAGCTGATATCATTTGTATCTGGAGTGGTTACATTCTTGCCTTTACAGTATAATGAACATGCATACATACATACATAACAGTTCAAACATAGCAGCAACTTTCAGTCAAGAGTAAGTAGTCTTGGCAAGGATGCAAAGAAACCTGGCCAGCTTATATTGTTTTTGTAATAGAATAGGCCGAGGTTTCTCAATACTGGACCTTCAGATGTTCTTGGACTTCAATTACCAGAAGCCAAAGTCAGCACACCTGGTGATTAGGGCTTCTGGGAATTGAAGTCCAAGAATACCTGGGGCCCAAAGATGAGAAACACTGGAGTAGACCATACTGCCATTGACTCAACACCAATCATCAGGCAGCAGTTAACTCACCTGACAACCCTGAGGACTAATGCCTTGGGTGCCGAAGTCCATAGGGGAGGGTGATGGTCCCCAAGTGGATTAAATCCCACTTGAATCCATCTTGATGAAGGGCAGCAGCTTCTTCAATACTGACCTGGGGCTGATGAGGACTTTGCATGCCAAAAGGACCCCGGACCAGAAAGTGACGCGTAGAACTGGATCAGTTGTACAGAGGTCACGCTGCGATGCGGAAGGCAAATGGAAGACTGCTGCATTATATTGTTCCCAGGACAATCTTCATGGCTGAGCACCATGATGATAGCCAATATTCGGAATAGGATATGGCACTTTGCAAAGAAGGATGTAAAGTTGGCTTCGCAGCTCTCCAGAAGCCCACCTCCTGCAGAACAAAATTTCAGCAGAGCCAAGCTTTGATTTGTTCCTCGAAGCGGCCCAGGAGTAGCGCTGTGGTCTGTAAAAAGCACAATGCTTGTTTAGTTCCTCTCAGGTACAGATGCATTAGCTCTTGAGCGCTCCGGCTTGTTTGCAAAACTACTTGTGGAAAGGGAAGGAGAGGAGAGGGTTGGCGGGGAGGGGAGGGGAGGGGAGTCATTTACTCTCCTGAATGTCAAGGTTAGTGCAACTGTCCTTGTCATCACTCTCTTTGGCAGAAGGTCAGGGATAAGCTTTCGTCAAATGGGCAGCGTCAAACAAAAGCTGAGGCTGACTTAACTCACCGAAAGAAAGGAGACCTTCCCTGTAAGTCGATAAACATTTCACTGGGCAAGCGAGTGGGGAGAAAGGAAAGGAGAAGCAGCAAAAGAAGAAAACGGTAACCCATTCCTTGCCACACTGTGCATTTTCTAGCATTTTCATGGCAAAGAGGAAGATGCGATGCTATGACAAAAGATCTCTTCAGAGATACAGTAAGAGGGTGACCACAGGGGAGAGGGATCCTTCTCTTCCCGGCACCCAATAAACATCAGCAGTCTCACAACATTGGTTATCTCACTGGTAGTCTCATGTATTCATTACTGTAATGCTCTCTACGTGGGGCTTCCCTTATTCCTGATGTGGAGGATTCAACAGGTGCAAAATGCAGCAGCCAAGCTGATTACTGGAGTGAGAAAATATGACCATATCTCCCCAGCCTTGGCAGGGCTGCATTGGCTACCCGTTCCTTTCCGTATCAGGTTCAAGGTGTTAGTTGTAACTTTTAAGGCCCTAAACGGTTTGGGACCTTCCTACCTGGTGGAACGTCTTCCCCTCAAGACATCAACCCACATCACTCATTTCCTCCCAGACGGCACAGCTCCAGGTGCCGACCCAGAGATTGACAAGAAAGGCTGTGACTCGGAGAAGAGCCTTCTCGGTGGTGGCACCAACTCTGTGGAACTCTCTTCCAGTTGAGCTGCGCCAGGTTCCATCCCTGCTTATATTTAAAAACAGTTAAAATCATTTCTTTTTAAAGAGGTTTTTTGGAAGTACAGTGGACCCTTGCTTAACAAACAGCTCACTTAACACAAAATTTGCATAACAAAAGGAAATCCATAGAAAATAGTGACTCGGTTAACAATAAGATTTCAGAATCAATTAATTGGTTTCTGATGCATTCCTATGGGAAACCGTGTTTTGGTTAACAAATGTTGGTTTTCAATACATTTCTATGAGAAATTGCATTCAATGCATTCCTATGGGAAACTCACTTTAAAAATTTCTCATAGTACAAAAGGTCCCAGAGAATGCATTGAATTTGTTAAGTGAGGGTCCACTGTATATTGCCAATGGCTGAGTGTTAGCGTTTTGTTTTATTTCTCTCAATCGCAAATAGGTTTTTTTGTTCCTGGTATATTTATATATATATATTTTTAATGTGTGACTGTTTTTAATGTGTGAGTTTTCAGTTGTTAGCTACCCAGAGTAGGAAAATCTCCTAGATGGGTAGGGTATAAATATAATACATAATAAAAATAATAGTCTTGTTGAAGGGTTGTGGGAACCTCTGCCCAGCCAGAGATTCAGGAATTACACTACCCATCATCCCTGACCCCTGATCAAGGTGGTTGAAGCTAATGGGGTATGGAGCACAATAGCATCCAGAGAGTCACAGGTGTCTTTCTCCTAGCCTTTGCGAAGGTCATTGAGCATTCTTTGAAATTGCCCAGATGTCTTTGCATAAATGTCAGCCTCTATTTGCCTTGCCATTAAGTCATCTCTGGCCTCATGGCAACGTTATGAATGAACAATTCCCCCCTCCCCCCCAGATATGTTCCTGGTTTTCAAAATTTCTAAGGCAAACTCAGCAGGGGAACCACCCTCCCAATAACTTTGGTAAGTCTCCAGGAAATCTTTTCAGCTTCTCTCAAATTTTCCTCCTTAACTAGGAATCTCCAGGATGATATTTTGGGTGGGACAAACTAGGGCTGTGATGGTGAACCTTGGCACTCCAGATGTTCTTGGACTTCAGTTCCCAAAAGCCCCTGTGAATCCACACAAATGGGTTTACTGCGATTCATCTGGCCCACACCGCCCTTGTCGCTCCTTGAAGCAGAAGTAAAACACAGACATGAGAAATTATGTCATTTACAAGCAATAATTAAAGACCCCCTTTCAAGGTAAAAAGCATTCCGTACACTCTGGTGTCTAGTCTTGCCTGCCACATGACCACGGAAACGTCTGCAGAAGCAGACAGCGCTGGTTCTTTGGCTATGAAACAGAGATCACCACTGAACCCTAGAGTCAGATATGACTGGCGTTCAAGCAATGGTGACCTTTATTTCAATTCTGAGTTCTGTGTGAAGTCACCCAACTCACACACAATGAGGAACTCAAGTAGGGAGTCTTTCATTTTTGGCAGTCTTTGACTGCAGACTATCCTATTTCCCTTAAATAAGCATAAGGAGGGGATACAGATCCCTATGTACAAAACTGCATAATTCATCTTTTGGTCAAAAACTAGAATATATATCCTTAATAGCAAAGCAAAAGCAAAGCAATTACACTTACAGGTACAGTGTATATACTGCCCCATATCACTTAGTGCAGTCTCTGGTTAATTACAGTACAAGTTAATTTCAATACAAATCCACAAACAAATAAATAAATAAAAGTAGCATTTTGCTGGGTACTTAATGGATTGGGTTCAAATTTTAGATCAACGTTGACACCACATTAGTATTAGAGGGGTTCTGGAATAGCAGGATTTCTCAAACTTGGGCTCCCAGGTGTTCTTGGACTTCAACTCCTAGAAGCCCAAGTCAGCACTCCTGCTGATCAGAGCTTCTGGGAATTGAAGTCCAAGAACATCTAGGGACCCAATGATGAGAAACCCTGGAGTAGGCTATTCCAATATGTACTCAGAACAAAACTGAAATGAGCAGCATGTAACACACTTTTGCATCTGAAATAACTGTTTATTTGAATAGTGTACCAGATAAAATGATGCTCCAAAACTGTGGTGCAGGCAAACTCATAACTCATTTGTAAAGTTGGTGTTCTTCTTTCACCCCCTCTTCCCAGTTCCCAGCTTAGTGCAACCCTACCCTTGATGCTGCAAACACAAGAATCATCAAGACTGCTCATCTGGGAACCATTATAGTACATAAGCAAATGATAACCACCCATTTTAGACTCGTTAGCTTGAGTTTCTGGGGCACATGCTGTGATATCTATAAGGTGGTGGCAGCAATGCTGCCTTTAATAAAGAGCACAGCATATGTGGCATTTAATGAAGGCACATTATGTTCGTGTACACTCTCATGTTTGTGTGTGTGTGTGTGTGTGGGGAGAATGAGAGGGAGAGGATGCAGTGTGAGCAATGCCAGATCAAAGTATAATTAATTGGGGAGGGGGGAGAGGAGGAAATCATTTCCAAGGAAACACCATAGTAAAAGCAGCAGGTCTAAGCTCATACCTAGAAAAGACCCCTGGGCAAAGTTAGTTTGGGAAGTAAAAGAATGAATTTGCCACTCTATAGGTTTTGATGTGGTTCTGGAGGAGACTCTTGACTTGAGAGTCCCCTGGACTGCAAGGAGACCAAATCAGTCCATCCTAAAGGAAATCAACCCTTACTGCTCCTTGGAAGGACAAATGCTGGAGCTGGAGCTCAAGTACTTTGGCCACCAAATGAGAAGAGAGGACTCACTGGAGAAGGCCCTGATGCTAGGAAAGATCGGAGGCAAAGGGGGAAGGGGGCAACAGAGGAAGAGATGGCTAGATGGCATCATTGATGCAGTGGGTGTAGATCTGGATGGACTAAGGAGGATGGTAGATGACAGAGAAGCCTGGCATGCTAAAGTTCATGGGGTAGCAAAATGTCAGACTGGAATGTGTGACTAAACAACAAAAGGTTTTGATGCCATTTGTCTAAGGAGTGTCAAGGTCACATCAAAGGACTCTTTGGCTAAGGGAAAATGAGTCTAATAGAAAGATGTGTGAACATTCCAGTTCCACAAGAGTGAAGAGGGGGGGGGGGGAGAAGCAAAGAACGAAGTTTGGATGCAGAACTAAACTTCCAAAAATATATTTGTTGTTCAGTTGCACAGTTGAGTCTGACCCATTGCAACCTCATGGACCATCACATGCCAGTTTCCTCTGTCCTCTTCCATCCTCCATAGCCAGCCAAGATCTATGCCCATCACATGAATTATTCCATCCATATTTTTCCTTCCAAGGAGCAGTGAGGGTTAATTTCCTTCAGGATGGACTGATTTGATCTCCTTGAAATCCAGGGGACTCTCAAGAGTCTCCTCCAGCACCACAGTTCAAAGGCATCTATTCTTCTGCGCTCAGCCTTCCTTATGGTCCAGCTCTCACAGCCATACATGACTACTGGGAAGACCATTGCTTTTTATTTATTTATTTATTTTTCTAATTTGTATTGCCACCCAACTCTGATGTCTCTGGGCAGCTCACAGAAAATAAAACTAATGGCAGTTTTAAAAAAGCAATAACAACCCATTAAAAACTACTGGCTTTTTTTTTTGAAAAGATAAAAAAAACTATTTTCCAGAGAGTAATGGGTATTTGCTATTTAAAGAACTGAGCTTCTAGATCTCATGGCTGCAAAGGTGCCCTTCAAATTACCGGAGGAACGTCAGGTGAAATCTGAAAAGCCACCCTTTAAGAAATGTGTTCAATTTCACAGAAACTTTGAATATTTATTTCAGTGTTGTGTTGTCGCTGTCATGTTGCAATTCTCACAAGCAGGGACTATTCACTCCAAACACCTCTGGGCCCTTTTTTATCGGGTAAAGAAGACAGAAAGGAGCAAATCTCTTGATTTTTCTTTGTTACACTCCAGAATTTCATATACCAGCCATATACATCATATACCAGTGATGCTGTTGTAATCCTATCCGGATGCCTGGAGGCCATTGGGGTCTGGATGGGGGCCAATGGGCTTCGCTGAATCCCAGCAAGACAGAGTGGCTGTGGATAAGGGGCCCCGTGTTATCCAGGGAGTTACCACCTTTGGTACTGGATGGGGCTGTTTTGCCCCAGACAGACCCAGTGCACAACTTGGGGGTTCTTCTGGACTCACGGCTGCTGCTAGAAGAACAAGTAGCGGCTGTGGCCAGGAGGGCTTTTGCCCAACTTTGGGTGATTCGCCAATTGCGCACGCTCCTGGACCGGGGCTCCTTGCTTATGGTCACCCATGCTCTGGTTACTTCCCGACTAGATTATTGTAATGCGCTCTACATGGGGCTGCCCTTGACGACCATCCGGAGGCTGCAGCTGGTCCAGAATGCGGCGGCCCGGGTGGTGATGGGGTGTGGGCGATATGCCCATGCCTCACCGCTACTTCGGGAGCTGCACTGGTTACCACTTTGTCTCCGGGTGCAATTTAAGGTGCTGGTTTTGACCTTTAAAGCCCTATATGGCAGGGGGCCAGGATATCTTAGAGACCGCATCGTCCCAAGAGTGTCTGCCCGTCCAACCAGAGCGGACCGGAGGGGCTCTCTAATAGTGCCACCAACTAGGGGTGCACATCTGTCTAGCACCCAAAGGAGGGCCTTCTCCGTGTCCGCACCAACTCTCTGGAACCTCCTGCCAATAGACCTAAGACTCCAAAGTGAACTGCTGCCCTTCAGGAAAGGAGTGAAGACCTGGCTGGCAGGGCAGGTGTGGGGCCCGAATGGGACTATGGTGCCCGCCTGCTGGCTTTTATAAGAACTCTCTCTTCTTCCTTTTGTATAGTAGGTGGGATGGGTGGGCGGGATATGGGGTTTTTTTAAAGGGGGTGGGTTGTGGGTTTTTATAATGTTTTTCATGTATTTCTAGAATTATTGTAATGCCGCCCTGAGTCGGGTTCCGCCTGAGTGGGCGGCATATACAAATATGACTATAAATAAAAATAAATAAAAATAAATACAAGCCAGTGTGCCAGAATATTTTCATTTTTATACTTTAGAAAACATGCAAAATGCCATCTGCATACAGATATCTAATACATCCATTCCTGGCTTTCTTCATTCCACTGTTAAACATTTTTCAAGAAAGAAAGAAAATCCATTTTTACTGCTAATGCCACCCGGAGGTAGAGAGGGAAAAAACAGTTGTCAGCTCTAGATGCTGAAAATCGCTGAAATATATGTGTTTCTGCCTTTGTATAAAATCCATCCATGAGGCCCCCTGGCTTCACTCCATTTCAGGCACATTGCCAGTTTTGCCAAAAGTAAAATCAAATCTGTTGTTTTTAGTGGAGGTTTCCAAAATTCTACACATCCAAAATTCTCCCAAGATTATCTCGTTCTGATTGAGTTGGACTTGTTTCTGAAGAAAGGCCCATGGATCAAAATTTTGTGCAGAGTTTGCATTAACTGATCACACAAAGGGATCTTCACAATGCATGCATGCTTACATGCTTACATACACACATTCATAGCAATAGTAACAGCAGTTACGATTATATGCCACCCAACAGTGCTTAAAGCACTCTCTGGGCGGTTCACAAAGTAATTAGCATTTTTGTCCCCAACACACTGGGCACTCATTTTACCAACCTTGGAAGGACAGAAAGCCAAGTCAATCTTGATCCTATCAGGACTGAACTCATAATGTGAGCAGTTTTGGCCATAGTAATGCAACTTAACCTACCTACCTACCTAACTAACTAACTAACTAACTAACTAAGAGAATGAGAACCTATGCAGGAGAACCTAGTTTCATAATTTCCTCCATCTCTCCCCACCCAGCTTCTTATTGATAGGTATGCATAGATAAAAATTATCCTACTATACTTGGTTTTTGTTTTTTTGGTTACCTGCCATCAAGTAATTTCTGGTTTATTGTGTCCTACAAAAGGTCCTGTTGTAAACAACCCTGCTCATCTCTTGCAAATTCAATACAATGGTTTTCATTGTCAAGTCAATCTACCTCATATTAAGTCCTCCTCTTTTCCTGTTGTCTTTAACTGTTCCTAGAATTGTTGGCCAAAATCCTTTTACTTAGCACAGTAAATTGCATTAGAGTAGGTTCGCTGAATGAACAGGCAATTGGTGAGTTGATTCCTCTGCTAGTCCTCTTGATTCAAACGGAACTACTGTACTCTAAATGTGACCTACGTTAGCATAGTAAGTTACAACTAGAATAGGGCCTTGTGAACCAATGGAACTCACAGAGGTGTTGATTCATTAAATTCACATTGATTCAATGGGCCTCTTCTAGCACAACTTGCTACACTGAGCAACAGGATTTCCACCATAGTATTTAGCACATTTTTTCTTAAAGTATACATTTCTGTACAGTTTTTGCTATTGCTTAAACATGCTTGGGTGTGTGGTTTTTTAAAGACACACATTTTGAAATGTATGGCCTTATTTGCATATAATCAGAAAAAGTGGAGAAAAGAATCTGTTTCTTCTGCATGACAAGAAAAGAACATGCTATGTGCAGACCTTACAAGTATTACTCCAGATCACAAGCAGGATAAATTATTTTTTAAATTTGGTGAATGTGGAGAGAAAACTACCAGAAGTGCAAGCTGGGTTCATAAGAGGCAGGGGAACAAGAGACCACATTGCCAACCTACGTTGGATCATGCAGAAAACAAAGAAACATCAGAAACAAGTCTACTTCTGTTTCATTGACTACACCAAGGCCTTTGACTGTGAGGACCAAAACAAAATGTGGCAAGTAATTAAAAAGATGGGAATACTTTATATGCCTCAGGAGAAATCTGTACAAGAGTCAAGAAGCAACAGTTAGGACAGAATACGGAATGACAGACTGGTATGGAATAGGAAAAGGAGTAAGACAAGGCTGCATTTTATCACCCTGCTCATTCAACTTATACACAGAGCACATAATGCACAGTGCAGGGATTGAGGAATCAAAATTTCGGGTCAAAATTACTTGGAAAAACATCAACAATTTGCAGATGATGCTACCCTAATGGCAGAAAGTGAGGAAGGCCTAAAGAAGCTCCTGCTTAGGTTGAAAGAAGAGAGTGCAAAAGCTAGCTTGAGACTCAACATCAATGCAACAGGCCCTATCAGTCCCTGGAAAATAGATGGGGAAGAAGTAGTGACAGATTTTACTTTCTTAGGATCTAAGATTACTGCAGATGGAGATTGCAGCCATGAAATAAAAGGCGACTGATGCTTGGGAGACAAGCTATGAGAAACCTGGGGAATATAGTTAAAAGTAGAGATGTCACCTTGCAAACAAAAATCCACATAGTCAAAGCAATGGTATTCCCGGTGGTAATGCATGGTTGTGAGAGCTGGACCATAAGGAAGAGTAACTCTCCCTCTATTAGTATGCACAGGTGGTTTTAATGGGGTTAATTGTTGTTTTTTTTAAAAAAAAGTGTTTATTGAAAATTTACAAGTATACATAGAGAAAAAATACATGTGTTGACTAAATAATCAATAAAGACATACTAATAAAAAAGGAGTAACACATTAGTATCATTACTAATGGGGTTTTATATGTTGGGTTTTGTATTGTAAGCCACCCAGAGTCCTTGTGAGTGGGGTGGCTATAGAAATATGAGAAATTAAATTGAATTAAATTGAATAAAGGCTGAGTGCAGAAGAATAGATGCCTTTGAAATGTGGTGTTGGAAGAGAGTTTTGAGAGTCCCCTGGATAGTGAGGAGAACAAATAGGCCAATCTTAGAAGAAATCAACCCTGACTGCTCCTTGGAAGGTCAAATGGTAAAGATGAAGATGAAGTACTTTGAACATCAAATGAGAAGAGAGGATTCACTTGAGAAAGCCTTGATGCTAGGAAAGGTGGAGGGCAAAAGAAGAAATGGGTGGCAGAAAATGAGATTGCTGGAGGCACAGAGATGGGTGGGTTGAGGACGATGGTGAAGGACAGGGGTGCCTGGTGGGCAATGGTCAATGGGACAATGGTTCATGGGTCGCAAAGGGTTGGAATTGATTGTGTGACAGAACAAGAAGAAGAAGAAGAAGAAGATTTCTTTGCCATCCCTAACCTGAATTCAGGTAAAGGTATATCAGAGCATCATACAGGTTTACAGTTACATTTTTAAAAGGAAAAGCTATTTCAGCCTGTTTTTTCTTCTTTTGTTATATGAAGGACATTTTGTTTGTTTTTTTGTTTGTTTGTTGCACTTATAACCCACCCATCTGGTGAAAGCACAACTCTGGACAGCTTTTGGACTTTACTCTATCCAAAAAACAAAAACAAAAAAACAATTCCCTCAGGCATCAATTTACGAACCTATCCAACCTTTGACATCATGACATAATGTCATTATGTCATCATTGACAATGATGAAATAATATAACGAGAACAGATGGAAGTTATATGGTGAAGCCCATCTCTCGTCCTCTAATAGGCAGCTGGTGTCGTGAATTGAAACACCTTCTGTAACACTTAATAACATTATCTTCATTTAGGAAAAAAAGGGAGGAAGATACAGGGCCAATTCAACAAGGAAATTTAAACAGATCTCCCGCTTGCTCCATTTTGGTCCCCTTTAAAAACAAAACAATGATGAACATGAGATGTTTCCTCATTAAGCTCATCATCTCTTTGACTGAATTACAGGAACCGTTCTCTCTTGTCTCTCATAAATACAGATGTGAAGAGTTAAGACATGGCCTCTGACTCTAAGACCAAGGTGTCATGAAGGAAGTCTAGTCCCCAAGGTATAAGCAGGGGGATCTGATTACAGAAAATACAGTAATGAGACAGAGAATTGCAAACAAGATATTTTTCCAGCATATTGCCTGTCTTGCCCTCACACCAGGTTATATGGCAAGAACAAACACCCTTGAGGGCATGCATGAACATAATCAAATTAGAAGATGGAGAAAGGAGCTCACTGGTCTAGTACTAACATTAAAGGAGCTGACTAACTCGACCTCTCCTACATCACTTGGAGGAACCTGAATAGGCTGAAGGTTGGCGTGCCTACGTGTAAGACCAACAAGCCCACATCAGGGTTGCTGGCGAACAACAACACACTGTGTGAACGTGGAGAGGTTCAAAACCCGCCACCGCCACACCGGATGCTCCCTTGGCTGGCCCTCACCTGAGGGAAGGAGCAGCAGTTGTGCATCGTGTGGGCTACAAAACCTGCCACTGCCACCACACTGGACTCCCTCTCAGCTAGCCCTGGCCTGAGGGAAGGAACAGCAGCTGTGCAGCGGGTGCTACAAAACCTGCCACCACACTGGATGCCCCCCTGGCCGGCCCCGACCTGAGGGAAGGAGCAGCAGCTGCGCAGCTAGTGGATTTCGAAACCTGATGCTGCTGTCGCCACACCGGACACCCCCTTGGCTGGCCCCGGCCTGAGGGAAGGAGTAGCATCTGCACAGGCGGCAGGCTACAAAACCTGCCGCTGCCACCACCACACCAGATGCCCCCTTGGCCTGGAGGGAGGAGGACCTACTTGGTGGGGTTGAGTTGGCAACTTTTTTGTGTATTCTTTGAAGTGTTTTGTGGTGAGTTGCTATTTTGTGATGGTGGTTGGGATATTTTCTGTAATGTTTCTGAAATGCTTCTGACTTGATATTTTGCACTGTAACTGTGATATTGTGTTTTCTTTGTTAGCCACCCAGAGTCGCTCTGCGAGTGGGGCGGCATACAAATTGAAAAAATTAAATTAAATTAAATTAAATGATAAAGAGATGAAACTGATATTTCCAAAGCTGTACATTTTGGATTTATTTTTTTATTTTGCAATACAAATCTCATAACTCTTCTTTCTACCAGCAGGACCCAGACCTTACAAACACCTGAACCATATCCACCTGGAGAGGAGACCTAGTTGGCAGGCTTCACCGCTCGAATCACCCTAAATGCCTCTTTAGACTACCTGAGCTGTTGCTGTTTGGATCAGTTTTGAAATGGGCCAGCACTTCCACATCACTTTGTTTTCAAAGTGATTTCCAAATCCAAAGCATGTCTCCTGCCAGAAATAAATTATTTTGCCATGTATTTGCAGAGAAAGCATGTATGTGTGTATGCTCCCTTCTGAATCCTTACAATGGGCTTTGTTGTTATTGTTTTACTTCAGCTGTTCCAGTCCCTGATTGTCTGATTTCAATTGTTCTTTTAGTTACCTTGTATGCATTTGTGGCCTGCTTGCACAAAGGTCGGGGCCATGCACATGTGCCCAGAGAGCACCTCACCAGAAGCAAAAACCTGACCTAAATGGAGAAACTCAATTGTTCAAGTGTGGCATCTTCTATTAGCCAGAGAAAGTATGGATTTCATGGTGGAAGATTCGTTCTGTCAGATTGATCTTAAAAAAAAAAAAACCAACAACCAGAAATGGCTACCACCATAGCTATCTGTTTACTGAAAACAGGCACCTCCTCCAACACACTAAAAGACAAACCCAATAACAACAATCAGAATGAATAATGTACTAATAGGGAACGGTCGCCCTTGCTCAATAGCCAGTCATATCTGACTCTAGGGTTTAGTGCTCTTCTCTTTTTAAAGACAAAAGGACAAAGCTGTCTGCGTTTGCAGATGTTTCCATGGACATGTGACAGACATGACTAGACACCAGAGTGCATGGAATGCTGTTTACCTTCTCACAGATGTGGTACCTATTTATCTACTTGCAATGTCTTGCTTTCGAACTACTAGGTTGGCAGGAGCTGGGACAGAGACAGAAGCTCATGCTATTTTGCAGTACTCAGGTCTTGAACTGCTGACCTGCCGACCTTCTAGTTTTCAAGTTCTTAAACACTAAGCCACTGCAGTCCCTTAATGTACTAATACCAGGCCACAAAAAAGAGAGAAAAACCAAACCTCACACAAGAAAGAGGCATCACTTTTGCCTTATAGTAATGCTAAAGAGGGGTTGCAGTGGATCAATGGTTAAGACGTTGAGCTTGATGACTGGAAGGTCAGCAGGTCAGCAGTTTGAGACCCAAGTGCCACATGATGGATTGAGCTCCCACCAGCTCGTGACAGTCTAGAGGTTCAAAAGCAATAAATTGCAATTATATAAATAGGTACCACTTTGGTTGGAAAGGTAACAGTGTTCTGTGTTCTTCGTTGTTTATTCATGCCTGCCACATGACCACAGAAACATCTACAGACATAGATAGCTCTGGTTTTTTAACTGTAAACCATACCCGTCAAGCGCAGCTCCCAAAAATATGGGAAATTTCTATGCATGCACGGGTGTGCACGCGCAGAACCCTTTTGCACATGCGCAGAATCCATTTGTGCATGCGCAGAATCCATTTGTGCTTACGCAAACAGGTTATGTGTATACGTGCATATGCAGTAACCCCTTTCCCTGCTGTTCAAAATACGGGACGGTGGCGGAAAAGGGGAGGAACGAGCGCCAGAATACGGGAAATCCCGGCCAATATGGGATACTTGACAGGTATGCTGTAAACGGAGATGGCTCCTCCCTTCAACCACAAGCAACCCTATTTAGACTGTTCCAGTTTTCATTCAAAAGGGCAAGTTTTGATTTTCCACGTTTTTTCTCCAAAATATGCACTTTGAGCATAATAGGAGAGTTCTCTGAGTGCACTATATTGGCAACAATCATTTGTGGAGAGAAAGGGAGATATAAATAAAATGAACAAATCAACAAACATGTATTTTATGCAAAACTGCATATTCATACATCTTTATGAAAATTTGAAAAATGAAACATCTTGGTATTAAGGCTATATTGAAACTGATCTCTGAAAAATCCCAAAAGTTCAATAAGAATGAAAAGGTAAGACAAGGGAGGGGGGAAAAAAAGGGGGGGGACCTGAGCTAAACCAAAATTTCCAAGTCATTCATCTCCAGTTTAGAATCTTTAATGTTGTCAAACATGCTTAAATATGTCCTATATTATGTTAGGCTGAGATTATAATGAAACGTATACGTGATATGGAACAGGTAAAATACATTTTTTTAATAAAAAAAATGGATCCAAACAGACGATGGATTAGGACAGATCTGACAAAGAAATTGAAGATCACTGGTGATTATCATAATGCACCAAAATAAAAAAGTAGGCATGATGCAATTAATATAAAAATGATAGCTGCGCCTACTTGCTTACAATGAATCAGTAATAAATATGATACCCCTAAACCTGTCTTTTCCTTCCTTCCTCTCTTTTATCACCTTTTGAATTACTGAGATCCAGTTTCAGATGAGGCCGTGGAACATCACCTCCGCCGTGCGCCTGCCTTTTATTTCATTATTTCTTCCCAACATGGTGGGACGCACTTCTGCCCGCTATCTGCATAAGTCTTTTGTGTGTTGCTAATGGAGTGCTGGAATCGTGGCAGGCTCCGAACAGGGAATATGTGAGAGCAACAATATGCTGACAGACCCCTCTGTGGAATCTAATCCGTTCCAGCTCATGCACTCCTCAGAAACTATTTAACTTTCATTAAACTGTGTTTGATATCGGCTAAATAGAATGCATACGGCACCAATATCGCTCATATGGTCTCATTCATTCAATCACAGCAGTTCTCTCCCCCCCTCTTCCCCCCCCCAGCCCATGTCTCTGTACCCAGGATAGCAGGGTAAATAGGAGACCTTTGAAGATATAGTTAGTCCTCAGATTTCTTTATTCTTTTGTGCTGGTTTCTTAGTGTTGAAACATTGATTCATGTATGTCTCAGACAGCTTCCATTAATTTCATGTAATGTAGCTTTTATCTCCTAGCTGGAACAACTCTCTCTAATACAGATTTCCTCTGTTGCCAAACCACTACTTTCTTTCTTTCTTTCTTTCTTTCTTTCTTTCTTTTTTTCTTTCTTTCTTTCTTTCTTTCTTTCTTTCTTTCTTTCCTTCCTTCCTTCCTTCCTTCCATCTCTCTCTATATCTCTCTCTATATCTATCTATCTATCTATCTATCTATCTATCTATCTATCTATCTATCTATCTATCTATCTATCTATCTATCTATCTGTCTGTCTGTCTGTCTGTCTGTCTGTCTCTATATATATCTGTCTGTCTGTCTAATCCTTCATTCATTTATTCTTGCACCCTTCTCAGCTGTTCCTTAGCAGAAGACACCCCAACTCTCCCTCTCCAAAGACACATCCCTTTTCTCTGAAACTGATGACCATACAGAGACATGAGGGGCATCATCACAGCACCACAACAATGCACAGTTGTCAAAACAAGATTAACCATGATGCTACTAGCTTAGTTAGGAAAGGGATAGTCCTGCCAAATATCCATATAACCCCAGTCAGGTCCTTAGTTTTTTAAAAAGTTTCTCCTAATAAACTTTTTTCCCTTTCCAATGCTCTGCTCTGTATGGCGGACAATAGTCACATAACCCCAAAGCCTTCCCGAAACTGTACGGGCGTCACCTTCAGGAATTAAGACGCTATGAATAGAAATCTAAAGTCAGATCAAAAGCTCAGAGTCTCCGGAAAGAGTCATCTTTCTCCTTCTAACGGAAATTGTACTTATTTCTTCATATTCGAAGTTGTGTGTTGACATAGCTTCAGTGTCAGAAATATGGGGAGTCATGAAAACTCCAGTGTGTGTGTGTGTGTGTGTGTGTGTGTGTGTGTGTGTGTGTGTGTGTTTGTGTTTGTATGTGTATGTATTTTTTTTTAAATAAAGACCCGACAGAAAATACGGAGCTTCTCCACCCATCCCTGCATCTGATCCAAGCCGCATTTTCCAATCCACATTTTTAAAAGTCTTTGCCTGTTGCCACTTGAATGGGCATCATAAAAATTATTTAGATAAATGCATTGACTCTTTTTTACTATACATTATTAATCGCATTAATAGCATTAACAAAGGCTAATTGAAAACGCTTCACCTATAATTACCCCCAGTCTTCATTTCATTGCAGTTTTCTGTGTGTGTGTCACAGAAAACCAGAAAGGAGTAATTAAGACTTGGCTGTTATTTGCCCTCGTTTATTTTATTATTAAACTTGCTGCATGAAGGAAAAAAGATCCCTTCATTCAAAAAAATCACACAACAGAGAGATACCGAGGCAGAGACATAAACAGCTGTGCCTTCCTCAAGGTAAGCCCACATTTAATTTTTACGATATAATCAGCATTACACATTGCAGATGTACATAAATGAAGAAAAATAATAATAAACAAATGGAGATTATGAAAACTTTTTTCACCCACATTTTTAATGGCATTAGAACACAGTAATGATTGCCTTTGCTCGAAAGCCAGTCATATCTGACTCTAGGGTTCAGTGTTCGTCTCTGTTTATAGCCAAAGAGCCAGTGCTGTCTGCATCTGCAAATGTTTCCATGGACATGTGGCAGGCATGACTAGACACCAGAGTGCACAGAACGCTGTTTACCTTCCCACCGAAGTGGTCCCTGTTTATCTACTTGCAATTTCTTGCTTTTGAACTGCTAGGTTGGCAGGACCTGGGACAGAGATGGAAACTCACTCCATCAAGTAGCACTCGGGTCTTGAACTGCTGACCTGCCTACCTTCCAGTCATCATGTTCGTCTTACCCACTAAGCCACCGTAGTCCCTAGAAGGCAGTACAGTACTAAGATGAAAATGGTTGCATAGCTCCACATATTCAATGGAGGATGATATTATCACCAGCGGTGAATCACCATTGCTAAAGGTGATTTTGAAGTACATGTACCTTGAACCAATGTGACTAAATCATGTACACCCCAACTACTCAGAAGTAAGTCCTGTTGGGCTATTGTGCATATGGTCTCATATTAGAAACATAGTTTTTGAAGAAATAGCCATGTTAGTCTATGGGAACATCTCAGGCAAAATAAGTAAAGGTAAAGGTCACCTTTGCTTGAAAGCCAGTCATACCTGACTCTAGGGTTCAGTGCTCAAAGAGCCAGCACTGTCTGCATCTGCAGATGTTTCCATGGACATGTTGCAGGCATGAAACGCTGTTTACCTTCTGTTGTGTTCTGTAAAGCAGTGCCTTTAACAATGTACCTTTGCCATGTGTTATCAATGTAACCTTTCTGTGTGCAACATTATAACCATCACCTGTATCAATGTATGCTTAATAAGGGGACGCGAGCTAGTGACCACCAGAGGGCAGTAGCGAGCGTCCAGCTCTAATGGATCAAAGCCACCTGGATCAGCAGCGCGGGAAGATTCCCCGCGACCTCCTCACCTGGTCAAGAAGGGCGTGACCTCCTACGACGTCACGCAGGCAGCAACCAATAGTCTGCCAACGAGCCACATTCAAATGTATAGCCAGCTGTATATATTGAGCTACCCAGCCGCCATTACCACATGTTCCCCCGGATCATCATGCAATAAACCTGTGTTAAGCCAACCCTTCGGCTGTTGTATTGTCTTTGGTCCCTTACACTAAATTGGTGACGAAGGTGGGATGGCAGCCCACGGGACCAAGACATGCGCCGGTTTCGAAATCAGGAAACCGGGCGACTGGGAGATCTTCGAAATGGACTTCCAGGCCGCACTGATCGAGTCCGAAGTTACGGAAGAGGCGAAGAAAAGAGCCATCTTCACCAGAATGCTCGGACAAGAAACAAAAAGGACCTTGGTGGACCTGATTGCACCGAGGAGGGTGAGCGAATTCAAGGCCAAGGAACTCATGCAGTTGCTGCGTGAGCACGTCCGGCCCGCCACGGCGATGTTTCCCGCTCGGAGTGCGTTTTGGAGGCGAGTCCAAGTGCCCGGGGAGACAGTCGCCGCGTTCGTGGCGGCCCTGCGGCTGGCGGCCGGCCCGTGCAAATGGGAGAACGTCGAAATCACCCTCCGAGACTGTGTGCTGTGCGGCCTGAACGACGCCGAAACCCAGCGCACATTAATGAACCAAGAGCCGCCTCCCACGCTGCAGGAGGTCGTCAGAGCGGCCCAGGCCGCAGAAGCTACGAAGGCCGGGGTCCAAGAGCTCCAGGACTGGCGGCCAAAGTCGAGAAAAGCAGAGGCTCCGGTACAGGCGGCCCGGCGAACTTCGAGGTCGTCCACGGAGAGCAGCGACGACGAGGACGTACAGAAGGTCCGGAAGGAGGGCCGACGATGCGACGGCTGTGGCGCGGCCCACGACCGCGTGAAATGCCCCTTCCGGAAGGCCGAGTGCCACAACTGCAGCCGCCGCGGGCACATCGCCAAGGTGTGCAGGAAGAAGCGCGAGTCCCGGAGGAGCTCCCCAGACCGTTCCGCCGGACGAGACCGCCCAGCGAAACCAAGAGACGGCGCCCAGGCCACGCGGAAGCAGGACGGCGTGGGCCGCATTGCCGACGGCAGCGAGGTCAATGCCTCGGTGTTCAGCGTGTCTACGAGACACCCCCGCTACTTTGTTGAGGTACTAGTCCAAGGGGTGCCCATTAGGATGGAAATTGACTCGGGGTCCTCATATTCAATCATTTCCCAGAGGGAGTTTTGTGGAATTGCCCCCCAAAAGCGGCCCAAGCTCAAAGCGTTGAGGGCCACACTATGGGACGTGCAAGGGAACAGTATTCCAGTGTTGGGGGTTGGAGAATTTCAGGTCAAGTTCAAGGAGCACGCCGTGTCCCTTCCCCTGGTCATGCTCAAGGGAGGAAATTGCAGCCTCCTCGGGACTCAATGGTTCCAGCCCCTGGGTTTGTTCATTGGGGGGGTGCATGCCGTGGGGATGCACGCTGTTGGGACTGACCCGATTCAGGGGGTGTGCGAGGCGCACCCCGAAGTCTTCAAAATGGGACTGGGGAAATTCAAGGGGCCCCCAGTGACTTTCGACCTGGACCCGGAGGTCCGCCCTGTTCGCCTAAAACCACGCCGGGTGCCGTTCGCACTCAAGGACAAGATAGAGGCGGAACTGGACAAATTGGTGGGTCAGGGGATTCTTGTACCTGTAGATTCTGCGGAGTGGGAAACTCCAATTGTAACTGCTCTTAAGTCCAATGGGGAGGTTCGCATATGCGCCGACTACAAGTGCACCATCAACAAGGCGATCCGCCCGAATGCATATCCGGTGCCGGTAGTCAGCCATCTGCTGGCCAGGTTACACGGGGGGAAATGTTTCGCTAAGCTCGACTTAGCACAGGCCTACCAGCAGCTCACGGTGTCTCCCGCCGCAGCTGCTGCGCAGACCATAGTCACCCATAAGGGGGCGTTCCAGGTGACGCGCCTCCAATTCGGCGTGAACTCAGCGCCAGGAATTTTCCAGTCACTTGTGGAACGCCTCCTGAAGGGTCTGGAGGGGGTGTTGCCTTATTTTGATGACGTGTTAATAACAGGGGGGAGTCGGGCGGAATTGGCCAAGAGGTTGGGGAAGGTCCTGACGATATTCGAAAAGGCGGGGCTGAGGTTGCGCAAGGACAAATGCGTCTTCTTCGCAACCGAGGTTGAATTCCTGGGGTTTTGTGTGACTCCTGAGGGGATAAAACCATCCAAGTCTAAGGTGGCAGCCATCAAGAAAGCCCCCCGCCCCACCTCCAAGCCCGAGTTGCAGTCGTTCCTAGGGCTGCTCAACTTTTACCACTCCTTCCTTCCCCGGAAGGCAGCGGTGGCTGAACCGCTACACAAGCTGCTAAAGAAAGAGCAGGCATGGAAGTGGGGCGATGACCAAGAGAGGGCATTTAGTGAGCTGAAAAGCCTCCTGGCGTCCGACGCCATACTGACCCACTTCGACCCCAAACGCCCAGTAGTTCTGATCTGTGATGCATCTCCAGTGGGGGTGGGGGCGGTGCTGTGCCACGTGCTGGAGAACGGCAGGGAGGCCCCAATAGCATTTTACTCCAGGTCCCTGTCCCAAACAGAGAGAAACTACGCACAGACGGACAGGGAGGCCTTAGCGATAGTCTCGGGGACGAAAAAATTTCACGATTTTCTGTATGGCCGCCCCTTCACCATCGTGACGGACCACAAACCCCTGCTAGGCATTTTTACCGCGGATAAGCCCACCCCTCAAATATTGTCCCCAAGGTTGCTCAGGTGGGCCATTTTTCTCAACGCGTATCTACCGGCCCGGGAAAGAGATCAGCCATGCGGACGCCCTATCTAGGTCTCCCCTTCCCCTAACGCCCAGCCAGGTGAGCATGGGGGAGCGGGACCATCAGGTTCTCATGATAGAGGTGCTGGATTCGCCCCCCGTAGTGCCCGCCGACATTGCCAAAGCGACAGAGAAAGACAAAACGTTAGCGACAGTAAGCTCCTGGCTGCAGAAAGGGTGGCCCACTTCCTCCCCAGCGGAGGAGTTCGCTCCATTTTTCAGAAAAAAACTGGAACTCCCCGCGACCTCCTCACCTGGTCAAGAAGGGCGTGACCTCCTACGACGTCACGCAGGCAGCAACCAATAGTCTGCCAACGAGCCACATTCAAATGTATAGCCAGCTGTATATATTGAGCTACCCATCCGCCATTACGACATGTTCCCCCGGATCATCATGCAATAAACCTGTGTTAAGCCAACCCTTCGGCTGTTGTATTGTCTTTGGTCCCTTACACTAAACCTTCCCACTGAACTGCTCCCTATTTATTTACTTGCAATTTCTTGTTTTCAAACTGCTAGGTTGGCAGGAGCTAGGACAGAGACGGGCACTCACTCCGTCACACAGTACCTGGGAAACAAACTCCGACCTTTCAGTCAGTGAGTTCAGCATCTTTGCCACTTTGTGTCACCACAGTCCCTTCAGGCAAAATGAGAAAGAGACAAAAAAAAATTTGTGGCACCTCAATGTCTGCTCCATCTTAATGTGAGCTGTCATCAACTTGAGCCATAAAAGTCCACATTAATGTATAGCCGTTGGCTTTTAAGATGCCATAACATTTTTGATGCAGAGAGTGGAGACTTTTATTTGTGAGCCACAGATTTCTGAGCTGATTTGTCATCTTACACACAAATATAGGAGACTACACCACACAACAAATATAACATCAGAAGAATGAAGTCTATTCTTGAGTTTGTTTTCTGTTTATTTTTTACTTAAAACTTGAGGATGAGTCGTTGTTTTAATGGTACTCCAAGAAATGTTGCCCAATTTGCAGTAAAGGCAGCCAGACATAGGGAGAAGTATATGGACCCCTAAAATGTAATAAAGAAAACAGATGTGGTATAAATGCACACATATTTGTGTGAACTATTATAAAGATTGAGAGTCATGATTTTTAGCCGATGGTATAAAAGCCACTTATTATTGTCTTGAACCCTCGACCGGGCGCTGGCTTACAGGAGGCATGTACCGATCCTCCACGCTGTGATAATTTCCTTTATCCGCACACTCCCAGTGCAGCCTATGGTTGCCCACCGTACTGCCCATCCAAGTTTTGAAATAAAGTAGTCCTAATTCGAGTGCAATGCAGGGCTTTCCCCCTGGCCATGCCCACCATACCACGCCCACAGTGTGGTAGTAAAGTGTTTTTAGCTCACCACTGCTGAGGACTAATGGCCTTGGGTGCCAAACTCCACTGGAAAGGGTGATAGTCCCCAAGTAGATTAAACCCCACTTGAATCCATCTTGATGGAGGGCAGCAGCTTCATCGATACTGGCCTGGGGCCGAGGAGGACTTTGCATGCCAAAAGGGCTCATGACCAGAAAATGACTTGTAGAACTGGATCAGTGGGACGGGGGTCATGCTATGATGCAGAAGGCAGAAGAAAGGCCACTGCATTAAATTCTCAGGACAGTCTTCATGGGTGATCACCATGATGATCGTCTATATTTGGATTCGGATACAACAGAAAAAGAAGAATTCACTTTCTGCCCAGTTCCTGTCAAAATGAGATGTCTGGTGTTGTGATTATGCAGGCAAATCCTGATACATATTTTGGATTTGAAATGGTTGTGTGAGTCATCTCAAGGGTACTGGAGTCCGAATAGATCCGAGCACTAGGAAAACTCCAGACACATCTTATGGATTCAAACAGGAAACAGAGAACAGCCCCCTTTAGATGGAGTTGCAGGGGTATGAAAATACTTTAGCTGCTCTCCTCTGATAATTTATTGCCCAATAATGGGGACATTAGCAGTTTGTTCCATGACCAATGTACCTTGTTTGCTTTCATGTAATGCAGTTGTTCAATGTGTGATGTATAATTGTTTCAACCATTAAAAGAGGAGATTGGCCACAAGTGCGGAATTAACTGCTTCTGTATGAAAGCTGAAAGACTCTCATATAGCTGGGAAGGAGCTGCTCACTAGAACTTACATGGTGGACGAAAGCCACATGCCTCTGAAAAATACATATGCAGTAATGAGGATAAGCATAACAGTGAGGCTGGCAATAGTAATAATACAATAAAAACAACCAGTCATAAATGTTTTATAGAAAGGATTGTGTATTTTGAAGCACTGTTAGAGATACCTGAAATGTCTGAGGAAGGCTGCTGGAGTGACTAGAGGGAACAAAATCAGGGATGAGATTATAAGGGAAATAATCGGAATGGAAAGAATCTTAAGGTATATACAGAGACAACAGATAAAGTGGTTTTCACATTTGGAGAAAATGCCTTGGAATTCCATACCATTCAAGGCTTTTGTGGAAAGAGAGGGACAAAGACCACGAGGCAGACCCAGAGGAAGGTGGAGAGATAACATATTACAACAACACCAGATAATGCTGGTGGAGGCCGCTAGAAGCACCAGAACAAGAACCTTGCATTTCCCACCATACCTGAAGGGGTAAAAGAGGAAATAGAGAGATGTTCTTCAAATCATTGCTATGTCTTGTGGAAGACCTTTAAAAATTCAGGGACTGAAATCTTTTTGCTTATCACAGGAAATTGCTACTAGACTAGGCAGTGGAGATTTTCTAATTCAACTCCTCCAGAAGTTCCATTGTGACTTATGTGAGAAAACAACTTCAGCAGATGGGGGTTATGTGAGTGTTTATTTATTGTTTACATTTAATTTTGTGTTGGTGGCGTAAAAATAATTTTTTCTTAAGCTGTTGTACGCTGGCCAGAGTGGGAGAATATTCCAGATGGGTGGGATATAAATGTAATAAATAAATAAATTCTCCAAATCCAAGTAAAAAAAGCCATTTCTTCCACCTGTATAGAATAAGCATCAGATATACTTTTTAGTGGTTAAGATGCTGAACTTGATGACTGGAAATTTGGTGGGTCAGTGGTTCGAGACCAGAGTGTCGCACAATGGAGTGAGCTCCCGTCTCTGTCCCTGCTCCTGCCAACCTAGTAGTTTGAAAGCAAGAAATTGCAAGCAGATAAATAGGCATCACTTTGGTGGGAAGGTAAACAGCATTCCGTGCACTTCAGTGTCTAGTCATGCCTACCACATGATTATGGGAATGTCTGCAAACACAGATAGCGCTGGCTCTTTAGCCAGATATGAGCACCGAACCCTAGAGTCAGATAGGACTTGCTTTCGAGCAAGGGCGACCTTTACCTTTATCTAAATGTTTCTGACTGTTCTCCAAGAAAGAAAGCTTGAAAGAAGGAGCAGGAGAAGGGGATGAAATGATTTTTTTGCATGCGCTGCAATCAGGTAGAGTTGAGATTCGGACCGCTTTGCTTCATAATTACTCCTCGGAATTCCTCTCTCTCTCTCTAGCTATAATATAAAATGTTGGCATATTGGTTGCTCTGGCTGCCAAATGATACAGTCATGCCCTCTCTGCAGGATCCAAGTACAAACATGCCTGATAGGGTCTCTCAAGGGGGAGGCCCGTCTTCACTGTTACACCGCTTAACATATGTAGGTCCACCTGAAAGCTACGGGCTGCTGCCTCCCAAAAGCTCTCGCTCGAGTACCTTTGGCTCCTTCGCCACCAAGGGTTAATTTTCTAATGGCTGTTTGCTGTCTGATGCTGGCCAAGTTTTCTGTCGCCTGCAGAGCGCCACAAGCTGTGATTTGGAGCCAGAAAGAACGATTAATTTTCTAAATGCGAAGGATCACATATGCAAACTGTCTGGTCGTATAACCAGTTGGACAGGTGGGGGAAAGAGAGACGCTCTCTCGGAGAAAATCAGGAGGAAAGATATTCTCTTGGTCTTCCACTTGTCTTCTACCTTCTTCGTCTTGGGGTTTTTGTTTTTTGTTCTTCTTTTTCTTATGCACCTTCAACTTATAACTTAACGGCTGCTTGATGAAAAATGCATGCCTCTCCTAATGGCTATTTGAAGTTCTCCCTTGGAAGAAGTTCTGTTGCAATATTTTTTAAGGAGCCCTTCCAGATGACTGAAGAATGTTGTTCACCTTTCATTTTTGAGGCAGTGTAAGGTAATTTCTTATGTAAGAAAGAGAAGTGGGAGTTTTAAAGTGCCCTGGTGGCACAGTGCTTAAACTGCTGTACTGCAGCCAAAACATTGTGAGTTCGATCCTGATGGGGATCAAGGTTGTCTCAGCCTTCCATCCTTCAGAGGTTGGTAAAATGAGTACCCAGTACGTTGGGGGGAAATGTTAATTGACTTGTAAGCCGCCCATAGAGTGCACTAAACACTATGGGGCAGTCTTCTTTCATGTCCTAATCAAACCATTTTGGTCTGCCACAATGAATCCATGTTCTTCGCTATGGGATGGTATTTAAGTGTAATTGCTATTGCTACATGTCTTTTAATTCTGTAGCACATTACCTCAAGCTCAGACACAAGATTCCAGTCATTACTGTGGTTGAGAAAATATTGCTTAAGCTGACTGATGTGGCGATCCCAGGTGTCACATGGAAGAAAAAGAGATTGTAAAGATCATGAGACATCAGGATTTGAGGACTGAATTACCACATCCATGGGAGCAACCACTGATACCAGTAGTAACAGGAGCACTGGATGCTTATCCAAAAGGGTTAGAAAAAAACCATTTGAGTGTAATTGCCATTGATAAGATCATGAAAGAGCAGTTGTAGAGAGTCACACTACTACGTATCAACTATTTTATCAGGTGATATCTCACTGCCACTCTGGATGGCACCTGCGCCAGAAGGACGGGATATAAATATCTCAATAAATAAATAAATCCAGGGCTGTAGACCAAAGTAATGGTCTCTGGTCTGAACATCTGGTGGACCGGGTAACACCTTTGATGATGATGATGATGATGATGATGCACACCATTTGCTTAATGACGTACAGCTCCAAGTTTCAAAATTTGCCCAAATTCCAGGGACCAACTTGATTCCCCCCATAAGTTTGAAAAGTTACCTTTTCAAATTACATTTCCCAGAATCCCCAAGCCCATAATGACCACGATGGCTAAGAAATTTCAGGAGTTGAAGTCGGAATTTTTCTCCAATCGGGCTATCATGCGCTCTCGCTTATGAGCTGCGAAGACAAAAGAAAAGGGGGAAATGTTTCCTTGGACCTCTTTTCTTTCCTTCGTTGTGTTTGGCTTTAACAGTAAATTCTTAATGCAGGGTCTTGATACTGTGATGCCAGCTTATGCTTGGAAATGTGATAAATGAACTACAACTCCCACCTCACACACACCCACACACACACACACACACACACACACACACACACACACACACACACACACAATGCTGTAAAGTAGAGGGGATTGAAAAGTTAGTGGGATTTATCTGATTGTACTAAAAAGTGCTGGTTGCTTGATTCAAAAGCCCAACCCAATCCTTGCTAAGCCAACTTCTAATCTCTAGGTCAACATTCTTGTTGAC
This sequence comes from Bradypodion pumilum, assembly GCA_035047305.1. NCBI lineage: Eukaryota > Metazoa > Chordata > Lepidosauria > Squamata > Chamaeleonidae > Bradypodion > Bradypodion pumilum. The sequence continues at coordinate 11,469,820 of JAWDJD010000001.1, read as the reverse complement.
TAGCTTGCCACCATGAAGATCCACCTTCATAAAAATGTGACATTTGTTATGCAGTAGAGATCTAACTCTCGCTCGCTGACTGGAAGGTCTGAGTTCGATTCCTGGGTACTGCATGACTGAGTGAGCTCCCGTCTCTGACCCAGCTCCTGCCAACCAAGCAGTTTGAAAGCAAGAAATTGCAAGGAGATAAATAGGGACCACTTTGGTGGGAAGGTAAACAGTGTTCTGTGCACTCTGGTGTTGAGACATGCCAGCCACATGTCCACGGAAACATCTGCAGATGCAGACAGCACTGGCTCTTTGGCTACAAACAGAGATGAGTACTGAACCCTAGAGTTGGCTATGACTGGCTTTCGAGCAAGGGTGACCTTTACCTTTACTAGAGATCTAACTCTCACTACAAAGATCCAAATAGTGAGATGTTACGTATTCCCAGTGTTGCTATAAGAAGTCAAAGTTTGGACATTGTCTAAAACATCTAAGAATATCATGTGACTAATGTAGATGTATTGTGCCAGATAGATAAAGAACAAGAGCTGTTTAAGACCATTAAGCAAAGAAAGTTCCAACACCTTGGCTGTATCATGAGAAACAACTTATAGTATAGAATGCTCCAACAAGCTCTGCAAGGAAAGATCCCTAGGAAGGGAGGCCTTGGATGTAGATGGACTTCATGGCTGATGAACCCAAGAGACTGGTGTGGAATGTCCTCAGAAGAACTGTTCCAAGGAGTTAGGAACAGGAAGACTATTGCCATGATGGTAGGCAATAACCTGAACAGATATGACAACTGAAGAAGAAGAAGCTTGCCACCAATTTCTGCCTGCTCACCATGTTTACGCCTGCAAAGCTTAAAGCCAAGGAGGGAATCTTCCCAGTTTACAATTCCACCTTATTCCAGGCTGAAAGTTCTCATTGGCAAGTTTTGCACAAGGGCTACCTCAAATCCTCATGGTGACACATCATACATCCACACTCTATGACACTGCACTTGAATATGAAACCTCAACTCTTTGGATATAGGCATTGCTTTGTAGCACAAACTCAACAGAATCCATCAGACTCTCTCCCTCCATCACCAAGGATATGTGGAGCAGCCCCAGGAATCATGCACCAAAATAGAGGAGTTGTTTGTAACGAGGATGTAAAGAATATTTGGTATATTTCTCATTCTCATCAATTTAGTCTGTCTCCACACAACACTTCACTGAGGAATTTTTCTTTTCTTTCATGAAGGTGTCTGCAATTTGAACACAATGACTGCATTAAAGTACTGTCATTTCCCTTTGAAATATGAAGCACACATAGAATAAACACAGAAGGACTGGTTTATTATTTGAAAACATGCAAGCAAACCATCCGGTGCTTCTAATTCTCTAGTGTAAAAGTGCAGCTCTTAGATTTATGAATGTGCATGAATTGCTGGGGGGGGGGGACATTATTTAAAGAGGGAAGACTTTCGCTGAAAATGAAATAGCGAGGTCTCACCATTTTGCAAGTGAGCAAAATCAACTTGCTTCTGAATCTCACCTGAAGCCCACATGTCAGAAGAGGAAGAATTTATATGTCAAAGTTGTTGCTCTGTTGAATAGTATAGAAAAACTTGGAAGGACACATATGCATTCTGGAGAACCAACTCTAGGGCAAGTAGGGTATCAAGATTAGAGTACTGGCTATCAATAAGTCATTCTCACCTGATGATGATGATGATGATTCATTCATTAAAGTTTTATTTGTACCCCACCTTTTTCAGCCAAAAGCCGACTGTAGGCGGCAAACAACATATCCATATCCATAACAATAGGGTACAATATACAATATAAGCAACATGGTAATATAGCAATGGAGACAGAACAGTATACAATATAAAAAATACTGTATCACAGATGTAAAAAATTACAAATACAAATTACCCGGGAGTCCCCGGTGCACTCGACTTTCCCACGGCCAATGCCGGGCCGTGAAAGGAACGGAGTGAGGTGCGGCAGCAGCAGCAGTTCATGAGTCCTCATGCCGGGTGTACCAGGTGCGCTCAACTTCCCCGCGGCCAATGCCGGGCCGGGGAAGGAGCAGAGCATCTGCGGTGGCAGCAGCATCTGGACTTTTGGGGCCAGTCATTTTCACCCCTCCCGGACTGGGAGGGTTTAGTGTCTTGCACGGAAGACAAAGAAGGAGCCGCAGTGAGGGCGAAAACACAGCTTTATTGCATGATGGTCAGGATGAACATGTGGTAATGGTGGAGGTACAGCTCATTTTATACTGCAACAATACATTTGAAAAGGGTTGCACGGTAGCTCATTGGCTGCTACCTGCGTGACATCATTCTGAGTCACGCCCATCTTCTCCAGGTGTTCCTTGCGCGGGAAGGTTCCCATGGCTGCCGGTGATTGGGGGCATTTGAACCATGTGAGCTGAACGCTCGCAGCTGCCCTCTATGGGTAGCTGGCTCACGTTCCTTTAACAGCTGGGTTACATTGTAATCATTGTCAAGTTACATTCATACATTCTTAAAGCGATATAGTTACATACACAACACTCCTCCCCCCTAGGATGGGACGAAGTCCCTCAACCATTGTGGCTTCTGGCATGTGCGCTCGAGGCGTACTACTGCTTGGCTGAGCTCAGGGGAACTAGGGACTCTGAGTTCCACAGACTCTCATCCTGTAAAGGAATGGGGGAACTCATTAGTCGCCTGGCGGAGACTCTGTGACAACCTTGCATTTGGAGATGGGAACGGAACATGTAACTGGGATGTGAACCCCTGCCTGTCACTCGTAGCGCCTGGCGACCCCCCCAGCACGAACCTCAGAACCGATGAGACCTTTGTTGTCTCACCCCGGTTTCTTGCGCCTGCAACTGGCGTACTTGTGCTACCCCCTGCTGCCTGACTCGGTGTTCTTGGGGATGGAGAGAACGAACTTCCTCCTGCTGCCTGGGTTGGGGGTCTCGGTGATGGGGTAAACTCTAGAACAAAAGGACTGGGAGGGCTGGAGGTACCAGGGGCTGAACTAAAACCCCTCTTCTTGCTCGGATGGTTGGGGGACCACTCCACAACATTCCCCTGGTACGACAACATAAAGTCAAACTCATCCCACTCTTTCAAAGTATCCTCCTCCTCGTTTGAGAATCCAGGGTATGCATTTGTACCCGAGGACGTCCCCGTGTCTCCCCCTTGGGCTAAACAGGTGGGGGAGAACCCTAACGCTGATTCTCTTTCCCTGGTGACTCGCCTTCTGAGCTGGTCAGCGTGCCTTCTCCAAAACAGACCTGAGTTTGTCTCGACCCTGTAAGACACTGGCCCCATTTGCTCAATGACCGTTCCTGGGACCCACGTTGGTCCCGAGGTTGCGTAATTTCTGCAGCGAACCGGGTCCCCTGCCACAAAGCTTTTGGAGCTCTCTATCTCTATATTTCTCCCCTCATCCTCCACCCTGGTCAGATCCAACTGATGAAAAAGTGTTGCCGGCCTCCTCCTCATGAGGAGTTCATTCATTTCATTTCATTTCATTTCATTTGTTTGATTTATACCCCGCCCTACTCGACCAGGGCCGACTCAGGGCGGCTTACAACAGTTAAATCAAATACAATATACAAAAATACAAATGGTACAATGTTACAATACAGCAGTGAAACAATAAAATATGCAATAACATTTAAGTTCTAACATAACAAAACGATTACACGGTCCCTCAGCTACTAAACATAAGTAGGGGAAAGGGAAAGGGGAGGGGGAGGGGGAAAAAGGGAGGGAAAAGGGGAAATACGACACAATACAGTTCATTATGCAGTACAGGACAATAACAACATATCAGGCATAAACAACATATCAAGCATAAACAACATATCAAGCATAAACACAATATAAATAATTAAATAAAAAATAAACAAATACAAAACATAATAACAGTTTACAATGTTACAAGATATAAACAGGAAAAAAAATAGTTCAGCCGGCAAAAGTCCTGAAGCTAGGGGAGTTGCCCTATAACAGATGAGGAACTGACACAGTTGGAGGTTCAATTTGCCAGGACCCATGCGCCGCAGTGTGTCTTTCATAGTGTGCACTTGGCGCTCTACCTGACCATTTGTGGCGGGGTGAAATGGGGCAGAGGTAATGTGCCGGATGGCATTCCTCTCAATGAACGCCTTGAATTCCGCAGACGTGAAAGTACTGGCGTTATCGCTCACAAGGATGTCTGGCAGGCCGAAACAACTGAACACCCTGCGCAAGTGATTAATGGTTGCGGCAGATGAGGTGTTAGTCATGGGAATGACTTCCAGCCATTTGGAATATGAGTCGACTATCAGCAGAAACATGGACCCGCGAAAGGGGCCAGCGACATCGACGTGTACTCGGGACCATGGCCCGCGGGCCATGTCCCATTCCCTATGGGGCAGCCAGGGCTCCTCGGGCCGAGAGCTCTGGCAGCTATCACACATGCCCACCAAGTGTTCTATATCCGCGTCTATCTGGGGCCACCAGAAGTAGCTCCTGGCCAGTGCCTTGGAGCGCACTATTCCCGAGTGGCTGGTATGCAGTAGCCTCAGCACCTTTGCTCGTAACTTCTCCGGGATGACGACCCGCTGGCCCCAGAGGAGACAGCCCCTTTCAAGGGAAAGCTCTACTCTGCACCTGAAAAATTATTTGAATTCCTCCTCGGGGGGAGTTGTGGGCCACCCTTTTCTTACCCAGGAACTGACTTGGGACAGGATGTTGTCGGCCGCCGTGGCTTTGGCGAGGTCTGTGGGAACTATGGGGGGCGAGTCGAGAGACTCGATCAGCAGGACTTGGTGGTCCTGCTCTACCTCGCATTCGGGGTCTCCTAAACTAGGGAGGGGAGATCGGGACAGCACGTATGCATGGGAGATCTCCTTCCCTGGGCGATGGACCAGCTTGTACTGGTAGGCGTTAAGGAAAATCGCCCAACATAGCATTCTGGGGGTCAGGATTTGTGGGGTGGGCTTGCCTGTAGTAAAAATTCCCAAAAGGGGCTTATGATCAGTCACAATTGTGAACTTGCGGCCATATAGGAAATCGTGGAACTTCTTTGTTCCCGCGATTATGGCCAGGACCTCTCTATCTGTCTGTGCGTAGTTCCGCTCTGCGTTTGAAAGTGACCTGGAATAGAAGGCAACTGGGGCTTCCCGCCCGCTCTCTAACACGTGACACAGCACTGCCCCCACCCCCACTAGTGATGCATCACAGACCAAAACTACCGGCTTCCTTGGGTCGAAATGGGTCAGTACGGCATCCAAGGACAAGAGAGCCTTGAGCTCTTTGAACACTTTCTCCTGCCTATCTCCCACCACCAAACCGCATCTTTCTTAAGTAGCCCGTGCAGTGGCTCCACAACGGATGCCTTCCTTGGCAAGAAGGAATGGTAAAAATTCAGGAGCCCTAGAAATGACTGCAGCTCCGGTTTTGCGGTGCGGCGAGGGGCGTTTTGCACAGCCGCAACCTTCGACTCGGATGGCTTGATGCCCTCCGAGGTTATCTTGAACCCGAGAAACTCAACCTCCCTCGTGAAGAATATACATTTGTCCCTTCTCAACCTCAGTCCCACTCTCTCGAATACAGAGAGGACCTTGTCTAGTCTTCTCGCTAGTTCCGATTCGCTCCCCGCTGTTATCAAAACGTCGTCAAAATATGGGAGCACCCTGGAAACCCCTTTAAAAGGCATTCCACAAGGGACTGGAAGATCCCAGGGGCCGAATTTACACCGAACTGTAGGCGCGTTACCTTGAATGCCCCCTTATGCATAATGATGGTTTGCGCAGTGGCAACAGCTGGGGTTACTGTGAGCTGCTGGTACGCCTGCGCCAGGTCTAGCTTGGCAAAACACTTCCCCCCGTGCAAAGTGGCCAGTAAGTGGCTAACTACTGGCACCGGATATGCATTTGGCCGAATGGCCTTGTTGATTGTACATTTGTAGTCAGCGCAAATCCTGACCTCCCCATTGGACTTTAAAGCTGTAACAATCGGGGTTTCCCACTCCACAGAATCAACTGGAACTAAAATCCCCTGCCCCACCAATTTGTCCAATTCCGCCTCATCTTGTCCTTGAGGGCGAAGGGGACTCTTCTTGGCTTGAGACGTATGGGCCGGATTTCTGGGTCCAACTGAAAAGAAACTGGGGGCCCCTTGTAAGTCCCGAGCCCCTTCTTAAAAACAGCAGGGTGCGCATCACACACGTCCCGAATTGGGTCAGTCTCTATGGCGTTTATGCCGGATAGTTCAATTCCCAGGGGAGCAAACCACTGGGTTCCCAAAAGGCAACAGGTCCCCCCCCTTGAGAACTATTAAGGGGAGTTTTTCTGTGAACCTTTTGAACTTCACCGTGAAGTTTCCCACCCCCAACACTGGGATCCCATAGCCATGTACGTCCCGTAAGTTCGACTTCATGGCCCACAACTTGGGGGGCGCATTTGGGGGAATGCACAGGAATTCCTTCTGGGACAGAATGGAGTAGGACGACCCCGAGACTATTTCCATCCTAACCGGGACCCCTTGTAACAGTACCTCTACAAAGAAACGCCGGTGCTCCAGGCCCACACGGCTAACAGTCACCGCGTCGTCGTTGGCTGAGACCTTTCCGATGCCGGCCGCCTTGCGTTGATGCGCTTGAGGGTGTTTCGATGAGCCCTTGTCCTCCGTTCGCCCACGCCTGCATTCCCTGGCGATGTGGCCTTTCCACCCGCAGTTGTGGCACTCGGCCTTCCGGAATGGGCACCTCGTTCGGTCGTGAGATGCCCCGCAGCCATCACAATGGTGGCTTCCTCTCTTGCTGGTTTGGCACTTTTCTCCGTGCCTCTTGACTCTCTGTACGTTGTTATCCTCGCTGGAGCAGGAGTCCGCAGTCGTGGACGACTCCTCGGAGGTTGCTGGGGTGCCTGTGGGCGACCGGGGTGCCCGCCAGGCCACTTTCGCCGAAGTCCGCCGGGCCACTTGCATGGGTGACTTGGCCCTCTCAGGTGTGGCCCTTCGGGACTTGAAGACTCTGACCCCGCTCCTCACCGCCTCGGCCGCCTCGGCCTCTTGCAGTACCTCGTTGAACGTGAGGCAATGGTCGCGGGTCATCAACTTCCTCTGGACCTCCTCGTCCCTCAGGACACACAGCATGTGGTCGCGAAGGGCTATGTCCAGGTCCTCCCATTGGCAGTGCACGGCCACCAGCCTGAGGGCCACCACGTAGGCGGACACGGATTCTCCCGGGTGCTGGTCCCGCTTGTGGAACGCGACCCGGGCCGGAAAAATAGAGACTGTTGGCTGGAAATGGTCCCTCAGCATTGTGAGGATGCGGTCAATGGGCACCGTGTCGA